>NDXB01003860.1:49649-85724 GCA_002631895.1 Agapornis roseicollis
TTTTTTTTTTGTTTTGGGTTTTTTTAACATCACTGCAATGACTGCTGTATCCTTCAGAACAGACACAGAGGAAGCAGTGAATGAGGAAACATTAGAGGTCATTGCAGAGGGAGACTGCAGCAGCAAAAATGGGGAGGGATTTTACTCTATTCTCACAGTGTGCCAGGAGCACTGCAGAGACTCAGCAGCTCCGATTATGTTCCCAGATGATGGCATTTTTGCATGTTGATAAGAACTGAAAGATGCCACAGATTGGTAAAGACGTCAATAAAGTTTGTCATTCTTCCATTCATTCATTTTCAAAAGATGACTGCAAGGGCAGTTTCATATTTATTTGTATGTTCCTTTATTATTTTGTACTCATTAAGTCAATCTTGTGGGATTTGTAGTCTGATGCTTCTTTTAGGCATGTCTCTGTAGTAGGACAGAACATCATGTTTTGTAGTCCCCCAGATAGGCCTTAGAAGAACTGCTCCATCCCTAAGACCCAACAAGCTGACTGTCAGAAAAATTTTACTAGAAGAAAGGTTTATAAATCTCCTCACAGGCATTTTACCTAACAGGGAAGGCCTGTTAGGACATGTTTAGCACCATATTAACACAACTCTGCACTTTCTACTGCTGGAGTTTTTCTTTTGCAGGATTATAGAGATCTCAAGCCCTATTGGATGAAAGACCTATTATACTAGGCAAAGTACATAATAGACCTGCCCTCTGGCACTCAGTGAGATGCCTTTTGAGGCCCTGTGAGGCAAATTGATTTCCTAAGGGTATGCCTTGAGTGACAGGACTTGCTTTTTTCCCTCCACAGAAGGACATTTCCTTGCAGGGCTCTAGCCCTGTGGGACTGAATGCTGAATAAAGCATTTCCCATTGTAAGAACAAGAGCAGAATCTAACCTTCAAATCATTAGCACATTGGTGCTACAGACAAGTGTCTACAGGAACACAAGATATTTCCTGTGAAAGTCAGGCTGCCTGCTTATTTGGCTGAGAATAAAGCAATGAAAACTGCAATTTCTAGACAAAATGCTGTGTATGGGGCTGGACTTTTACCCCTCCCTCTCCATCTCTTGAGATATGTTAGCAGCTGGGAAGATAATGCATGTCACTGCAATATCTGCAACACTATTAGAGAAGGTAAGAGAATGGTCACATCACCATCACAGTAATAATCTTAATCTATTTCTAAGGCACAAGCATCTTCACCCAGTCTCTGCCTGAATGACAGCTCAGAGTCTTTAAAGGCATCGCAAGCTCTCCTGGTTATGCTTCCAGCAGTTGGGAAAGTTGACAGCTGCTTTATAAAAATCAGCATAGCTAGCTGCTTTTTCCAGTTTTCAATCATTTTTACATCTATGTACTTGTATGCATAATATCAATGTCATAGCCTCATGTGCCCTGTATGAATTAAAGATTTCTATCTATGACTTTTTGCGGTATATCTTTTTGCTCTTTCTGTTTTTTTAATAGAAAATCTGTCCATCAAGGTCACGTTGTGTTAGCTACCATGTAAATATGCACAAAGCAGAAGAGAGTGCCAGAAAGGAGAGAAAATAAAAGGCAAGGAAAAACATTACTATTCTCAAGGAGATGCAGTAGGGAATTACTTGATTCATATTGTAGGACTGAGGAGATCAAAATAAAGTAGGAAGTCTGTGACAGGACTCAGGGGAGTCTGACCTTCTTTTGTGCTTGCTTCTCTTAGGACAAGGTTTATAAGACACTTTTTTACATAGGCTTAAGAAAGGAATTCCCTTTACTGGAGTTTTAGTGAGTCAGACTTAGTGAGTTGTTGCAGATTATGGCCACTTGCATGCTCAGGGTGCTGGTATTCGGCTAGCATTTTAAACATCAGTTGTTCGTATCAGAAAGCAGCATCAGACAAGGCTCAGGGTGACTCCAAAGGCATAAATCAAGAGGTACTAAAGGTCAAAGCTGAAGCAAATTTCCAAAACTGTTAAAGGAATCATCCTTTGCTTCACTTCTAGAAGGCCACAAGCAGTATCTACAAGTCTTTTCTTGCAACAAAAAGTACTATGGGTGAGAACTGATCTGTACAGATTAGTTTACACACAGCTCAGATGCTTGGGTCTATAACCATGACTTAAAACCATACATTCTTGGCACAGGATAACCTCTGTGCAATAGAGTGCAATTTCATTATGAAACAAAGTTTTGCCTCTGAGATCCATAGCCCAAATCCTGAGTAATGTTCCAGGAACAATGTCAGTCTGCATCAAGCACAGGTTTTAGGGCATAAAAGACAGAAATAATCTCCAGTGCATTCAAACAGGCAGTGCATTCAAACAGGAAAGAAATAAGAGCCCAAAACAACCTCAAGAGTGTGTGGAGATTTATACAATTTGAAATGGAACCCACAAAGAACAGTAGACTAAGCAAGCACTCTTAGAGTAAGTGAAAAGAAAGTCCTTATTCCTCTAAAGCTCAGATACTACAGTCCAAGCACTCAGTGGAAGCCCATGCATTGTCCCTTCTAAGAGTCAAATATTCATTTTGTGCATTTTATAAATAGTGCTCTTAAGACTGGGATATGTGGACTTGACTCTGTGGCTAGAAACCACTGGTTTAAGTAGGAGGAAATAGTGTGGCATTTGTAAAGGGAAATTTGTAGAATGATGGAATGGTTTGGGTTGGAAGGAACCTTAAAGATCATCCAGTTCCAACCCCCTGTCATGGACCCTTTACTGGACCACATGGATCAAAGCCCTGTCCAACCTGGCCTTGAACACTGCAAAGGTTGGGGCAACTTGTGACAGGGTCTCACCACCCTCATAGTAAAGAATTTATTCTTAATGTTTAATGTAAATCTACTCTCTGTCAGTTTGAAGCCATTTCCCCTTGTTCTATCACTACATGCTCCTCTAAAAAGTCCCTCTCCATATTTCCTGTAGGCTCCATTCAGGTATTGGAAGACTGTTATGAGATCTGTAAGGAAATCAAGCCTCACTATTGTACTGGATCTCCATAACAGTGGTCCTCAAGGAAGTCCAATAGACTCTGGATATTGCAATTTTCAGAAATCATTAGAACAGTGAAATTGGGAGGTTGTGTAGAACTTACTAGGAGTCAAATCATGAGTCCTCAAACTTCACACAACCAAGTAGGCAATACAGTGGCAGATCAGCTTCATAAAGTTAAAGGTCGGGGAGTTACATAGAGGAAAGATATTCCATTACAGCTGTTCACATAAGTATGCATTACAGAGCCAGACTCTTGCTTCCAGAGCAAATGAAGTTAATCAAGTAGCCTGTTACTTTCTGAAGTGCAGGAGACCATGAAATATGTGTCTTCTTCCGGCACACAGACTAGCAGTTCACTTTGACCGGTTGTCATAAACAGCCTGGATACACAGTTCAGCACTTTTGGATTGTTTTGCACATCTGTGTGGTTTTCTACAGGTTTATTCTCTTAGCTTTTCTATTGGGTGTCCATGGTGCTGCAGGGCGGCCTCTGTGACAAGGGAACGGGGCTGGCCCGTAGGACCCAGCTGAGCCGCTCAGCCAAGCGGGGGCACCGGGGGGAAAACAGGTTCCAGGCAGGGCCAAAGGCGGCACAGGCAAAGGAGGAGGAAGCCAAGGAGGGAGCAGCAGCAGCGGGACCCCGAGGGCGGGCGGAGGAGGAGGAGGGGGGCAGGAGGTGCTGCAGGCCCCGAGCTGGGATCCCCTCAGCCCTGCAGAGAGCCCGCGGGAGCAGAGACCCCCCTGCGGCCCGGGGAGGGCCCCACGCTGCAGCAGGGGGGGATTTCCTGCAGGAGGTGCGGGTCTGCAGAGCCCCGGTGGGAGAGGGGGGTCCCTGAAGGGTGCAGGAAGAGAAGGGGTGAGAAGGGAGCAGCAGACGAGAGGGGCTGTGCTGGGCTGAGCGCGACCCCATCAGCACCTCTGCAGGGTCAGGAGTGAGGAGGTAAAAGTGGGAACAGGAAAGGGAGGAAAGGTGAAGTTTTAATGTTTGTCTTTTTACAGCCCAAAACATTTATCTATCTAATCTATCTATCTATCTATCTATCATCTATCTACATACCTCTCTACCTACCTATTCACTTATTTATTTATTGGAAGGAGTGGAGTTGAGCCTGTGATATAAAAGTGTGTTAATATTTGCAATAAATAAATACTAAATAAATAATTGAATTATGTCTCACTACCCAAATGTATTTTAATTGGCAATAAATTTAATAATTTTCTTCCATGTTGAGTCTGTCTTGGTTATGACATTAAACTGTTGAAAAATCTACCTTTTTCTCAACTCATGAGCTTTTACATCCCATTTTCTTCCTTTGCTGTGTTGGAGGAGGGAAAAGAGAGCAGCCAAGAGATTGCCTACTAGGGTGGGGAAATAGGAAGTTTGGGAGTGCCTGGTGACAACCAGGAGAATATTCCCTTCACTTTGATAAGTGAATGTTCCTTTTTCTTTTTGAAGGTAACTATTACAGTAGTGGCATGAGAGTTGTAGGTCATCTAGTCACTGGGAATTCATGCAGAGAATTGAATGGAATACTTTTTTTTCCTTTCCCAAGTACACTGACTTGTCCCAGCTTTCTTGGACATGGAAACAGTTTAATAATTGGCTTCATCAGACCTGTCTAGCCATGCTGAACACTAATGATAAAGCATCTTAGTTTTCTAACCCTAATCATGAATTTAGAATCACTGTTGCTATGGATGAAGTTTAACATTGAACAGAATATCACTGAAGAAAAGTGATCACATTAAATTTTCCTGTTTCACGGGTGAACCATTTTATAGCCAGGCATTAATTCTTGAGAGATAGGCTGTTAATAACAGGTAAGATTAAGCTCTTGTTTGCTTTATTGTATATACAATCTCCTGCAATGTCAAAGTAGCCAAAATATTTGCAAATGGTGCAGACTAGTGTAGATGAGAATGATGGCAAATAGCTTGCTTTTGCAGGGTTTTGCACACAAACAGACACACTGGTTCATACACATCCAGGAACACTCAAGCTGAAACTTGACATTCCCAAGAGATCAAGGAACTTAATATTATGTTGTCAATTGCTATTATGAGAAATCAGAGCATGCTTCTTATTATCATGGAAGATAATAAGGATCATTTATTATTCTGTTTCTTTTTAGGGAGTGTGTGGTGTTTATTTTAGTGTCAAGATAAGGTGTCATTGTGTCTTATTGCAGGGTACTAATTTTGCTGGAGACTTTGGTACGGATAAAAGGGAAAAGGAGTGTAGTTTAACGTGTAAATCGAAGGAATAAGCTCAGAATATACTATGCTGTCTTAACATAACACTGAGTTGCTTTGTGTGAACAAGAACACTGTTGCCTCTCATTGCTTGTCTGCTAATTCTGGAATTCTGCCTTGGTTTTAACCAGTGCCTGGAGTATCGGATCCTGTGGCTACATTCACTGCAATACAAATAAATATTAGACAGAAAGTAAACACATTTTCAGAATTAAAAAAAAAATAGAAAAAAAAAGAAAGACGTCACAAAACATAGGTTGGTCTTTTGCTCTCTTCAACTTCTGATCATACCCAGAAACAGGCAGCCTGAAAAAAGGCCTTCTTCTGTATTTTTAGAGTTTAACTGACATAATCATGCAGATTGTGATCCATAACTGTGCTCTGTCAGTGGCTGGGTCAGTGCATATTACAGTATTTGAAAAGGTGGGCTAGAATTGCTTATGTCAGTAGAGGGAAGTGAACATTCTCCCTATTTATTCCTTCTAGGTTTTGTTACTGTCTTCAGTGCAATGGGATGATTTAAAGTTAAGAAACAGGAAATGGGTTTGTATCCTATAATGGAAATCATTGTTAGCATTTTTTGATTAGATGGAGCTAATGTTCATCATAGTAACTAGTATGGGGCTATATTTTGGATTTGTGACCAAAACAGCGTTGATAACACAGGAATGTTTTCATTACTGCTTAGCAGTGCTTACACAGAGCCAAGGCCTTTTACACTACTCATACCACCCCACCAGCAAGTAGACTGGGGATGCATAAGGAGTTGGGAGGGGACACAGATAGAACAGCTGACCCCAGCTGACCCAAGGGATATTCCACACCATGCAGCATCATGCTCACCATCATGAAGTTTAACCATGCCAAGTGCAAGGTCATCCACCTGGGTGGGAGCAATCCCAGGCACAGCTACAGGTTGGGCAAAGGGGATATTGAGAGCAGCCCTGCAGAGAAGGACTTGGGGGTGGTGGTCGATGAGAAAATGAACATGAGCCGAATGCAGTGTGCGCTTGCAGCCCAGAAAGCAACCGTATCCTGGGCTGCATCCAAAGAAACGTGACCAGCAAGTCCAAGGAGGTGATCCTGCCCCTCTACTCTGCTCTTGTGAGACCTCACCTGGAGCACTGTGTGCAGTTCTGGTGTCCTCAACATAAAAAGGACATGGAGATGTTGGAACAAGTCCAGAGGAGGGCCATGAGGATGATCAGGGGACTGGAGCATCTCTCATATGAAGACCGTCTGAGAGAGTTGGGGCTGTTCAGCCTGGGTAAGAGAAGGCTGCGTGGAGACCCCATAGCAGCCTTCCAGTATCTGAGAGGGGCCTATAGGGATGCTGGGGAGGGGCTCTTCATTAGGGACTGTAGTGATAACAGGGTAAAAGTGGTAACAGGTTCAAACTTAAACAGGAGAGGTTTAGATTGGATATGAGGAAGAAATTCTTTTCTTTTAGGGTGCTGAGGTGCTGGAATGGGTTGCCCGGGGAGGTTGTAAATGCTCCATCCCTAGCAGTGTTCAAGGACAGGTTGGACAAAGCCTTGGGTGGCATGGTTTAGTGTGAGGTGTCCCTGCTTATGACAGGGGGGTTGGAACTGGATGATCTTAAGGTCCTTTCCAACCCTAACTATTCTATGATTCTATGATTTCTGGAGTATGTCTTTCTAAGTAACCATTATATGTTACAAAGCTTTTCTTCCTTGGAGATGGCTGAGCCCCTGCCTATCGATAGGAAACAGTGAACATATTCCATATCTTGCTTTGCTTGCGCATGCAGCTTTTTCTTTACCTATTAAACTGACTTTATGCAAACCCATGAGTGTTTGTACTTTTCCTATTTTCTTCCCCATCTTACTGAAATAAAAAGTGGCTGTGTACTTCTGAATTGCCAGCTGAGGTTAAACCACAACATCACCATATCAATTTGACAGAGCTGATCGCCCTAGGCTGTCCTTGTACTAATCAGAGAGATATAGACATGTATTTTAGGAAGAACTGAACTGCAACTTAACAGGGCCAATTTCCATCAAGTAGATACAAGTAGATCTTAAGTAATGAAGGTATAGACATATAGACCCATACTGGAGACAACTCATCTGATGAGATCAATCTAAGCAGTACAGAAGCAGTGCAGACTCCTTAATCACTAAGCTCTAAAATTGTTGTCTTTAAGATCAATGCATACTTAATACTCTATTCCAAATCAAACAGCTTCAAAAAGTAAGACTATGAGGTTTATTCCAGATCACTCTAAGGTGGTCAGGGCATTCTCATAGCAGATGAGGTACCTGGGTTCTAACGCAGGTAATATCTATTTGAATACATGAATGTCAATTGAGGGAAGGCTATCTCCCTGAAAAATTGTTATCTCAGTGTTGTGGTCACTTCCATACTAAGTGAATGCTATGTAACAGACAATGAAAGGATTTGCAATCAGATTTCTTACTGTTCATTCTCTGGTAGTACAAAGCTACATCTTAGGAGGGTGGCTAATACCTCTGTTGCTGTGTGAAATAAGGTACAATCAGCTATGAGTCATCTGATGCCATTGCAGATACTCTGAACTGAACAGCTTCATATATTACTTTGGAAGCAGAACATTTTTTACAGTTTGATAACAAAATAAAAACAAAATGAGAGAGAAACTTAACTGGTAAAAGTTATGAAATGCCTCAGAAATATCAAATTATTATTTGTTATTTTTGGCCCTGTTGCCAAATTCAACTTCATATGCTGCTGTCAGGGACCTGAGCAAGCTCCAGCCTCCCGGCAGTTAAGGTGATTAAGGAGTGCAGATGGACATCCTGTCCAGAGAAAACCAGTTGTGAAGTAAACTGAAGAGACGGCTGGCCAGAGCTGATTTTAAGTTGAGCTCCTAGTACAGGCTTCTGCCTGTCCAGTGTTTGCATCTAGGCCTTGTCTTCTACCTCTCCCATCCTGACATGAACATCCTGCCTGAGCTTTCTGTCTTGACCTGGCCCATCTCATGGCTACAGACTTGTTGGATTATCCCTGGACTGTATCTGACTCTAACTACTGTCTTCATAGCTGATCATCACTCTGACTTGCTGCATCTCACCCTGGCTCCATGTGAGTGAGGTCCATCTGCCTTGCTCTACTGTGCTTGGCTCCTGGCTCCCCATCCGTTATGGAATAGACCAGCATCACTGGTCCCAAGCATAAAGGACAAACCATCAGGAGAAGAAAAGGAAGTTGGCAGGTCATTGTGCCATTTAACACCCAGATGTCAATATTATATTACATATGACAGATGATATTCACAGTGTTAACTAAAACTGAAAACCTTACTTTCGCTTTGACTCACAAGACATGTTGTCTTTTAGACTGTTGATTTTTCATCATGTAGGTTGGTTTTGGCATTGGTTCTTTTTTCAGTTGTAGCTTGTAGTTGCCTTAAAGTTGTTACCAACTTTTGATTCTTTTATGTATCTTAAATTCCATCAGAAGAAAAAAACATCTTCCTTAAATAATGAGGAGGCACAGTGTAATACTGTATTCATCTTGGCTGAAAAAGAGCTAGTTAAAGATCTGTCTTGCACAGTATGTAGACAGTAGACACAGATGATCTTACACTAGCATATTTGACAATTTCTGAAGACAACTATGCCTATCGACTACATAAAGCATAATTAAGAACAAATGCATTTAAAACACTCACTGCAAAACTTTTCCGGAAGATGAGTGCCCGGTCAAAGACTGTATACTTCCCATCTTCTGACATTTTTATGTGGGACCTGGTTTACCAGGACTTCAAAGAAGCTGCCAATCACCAAATTGTACTTTGCAAATGAAAACATGTTGGATTGATCAAGTGAATTTGTTTAGGGACTTTTCTATGAAATAATGCAAGACATGAAAAGGGAGATAATGATGATGATAGGCAGGCAGGGTTGGCTCATGAATATTTGTGCAGTTCTCTGAGAGCCTGAAAATGGCAAAGCTAGGGAAGTTGAGACCAAGTGAATATACTGCACTTGGCAAAGTTTTAGGAAATATGCTCAAATACTTCTAAAAGCACATTTGGAACCTTTTGCAAAATTTACAGACTGAAAATGTTGGAAATCCTGTCCAAATGCAGAGGTGAAAACAGGGACTAAATTTCACCCTTCTCAGTCATATTCATGTTATGTTCATTGAATTCCTCCTCAGTTCCCTACCTCCAGCTGGGAGAGTTTGCAAATCTGGACATAAAATGCACTGCTACTTTAGAAAGACGTAAATGTGTGGGTAGTTTGAAGTTCTTTAGTAACTCTCTCCCCTGTCCTGCTGAATTTGTACCTGGCTTGATTAAATGTATAGCTGCTTTCCTGGTTTTGCTCCCAGTAGAAATGCAAATGTGACATAGAATTACCACTTTATAGGTCATTTTTTTTCCATTTTCAGAGTAGGTAAAGTGAAGGACACCTTATCTCTAGAGATTGTCTCTCCCAGAATAAAACAGGGCACACCAGCAACTGTCAGGGTTCAAAAGCTTTTTTCATCTGTTTTCAACAGGAATGTTAAAATTCTGGCAAATCATATTGAATGGCAATTTCAGCTGACATATATTTTTTCTCCCCTTTAAGGAAAATAGATGTGAAAAAAATAAGATCTTTAGAAAATGGTCCTGAATGACAAGCTCAAGGAAAAGAATAAACTCTTCTATCTGAAATGTAAATTCTCATCTCAGTTTCATAGTTTAATTTCTCTGAGGTAGGCTTTGTTGGCATTTCATATAACTCCTTTAGTTTTCATTTCTTCACTTGGAAAGACAGAAGAGGTTTACATTTTCATAAGTGGTTAATGATTTTAAATAATCAATCAACTTGATGGACTGAGTTTTCCAACTGTGATAATGAGAATCTCCTTGGAAAATAAAAGCATGACAGAAGTGACCAGCCAAAAAGGAAGTTACCTAGAAGAGACTACTCCCATGTTAAAGTTCAGACCATTGAAATTATAACATTAGTAAAGTTTAGTAACAATTCTGCTTGGTGATCATCTGCACAGTCTAGTTCTTTACCTTAGTGTGGTGTAAATTAATAGCTCATAATGCAAGTTTCATTTTGATTCAGCAAAATTAACGGTGGCTTTAAATGTCTTAAAATCTCCTTGTTCAGGGGGAAATAGTAAGAGAGGAGGAAAATTTTAGGTTTTGTAATACATAAAACTGTTTCTTAAGCTTTGTCATAGCTACATTTTTGCTCTCTCTTGTGCATTGATTTTGCAGCAGATCTGATGAGTTCTGTGAAGTGGGATGAGTGAGTCTGAGCAGAAGAGAAGCCGTTTAACTGCTTTCAGTTCTCATTTTTGTTTTTACTTTGTATCTGAAGAAGTGGAAACTTTCTCACGCAAACAGGATTTGTCAAAACATGCGTTTGGGATCTAGTTCATGGTACCTTAGAATCAAACAGTCAGGGTCTTGGAGACAAACCTTTCACTCCCAGCTAGGCACCTGATCACCCTGTCTCCTTCTGTCCTTACTTACCTGATACATTTTTCTCCCACACACTGTACACAAAGATGTTTACACATATCTCTGTGTGAGTTCATATATATATACACATACATATAAATACGTATATTTTTCCTCTGAGGGCTTTGTGGAAACTAAAGCAGTGAATGAATATTAGAATTGTTTCTGCTACTGTTAGCAACAAATAAGTCTGAATAGCTCAAAAAACAGGGAAAAAAGTACTTTCAATATTTTCTGTATTTAAAACAGTATTTTGTGATTTTGGAAGTTCAGAACACCAGCAAATTTGTTTTCATTGCATATGGATTCCTCACATCAACTCAACCTACAGATAATGTCACCTTCAAGTAAAAGGCTGTGTGACATCCTCATGCATGATAGGGTTTTCTGTTTTCCTTACATCTCAGTTGTTCCATGGCAATTTGAACTTGAAGGGCACAATGACTGCGGTACTTAAAAAATTCTAAGTGGGCCATTCTATCACAGTATATCTCCACAGCTGTACCAGGAATGTTCTGCTCTCCATTGCCTCTTGTTAGAAAATGAATGAAGTTCAAGGTCTTGCATGTTCTCTTCAAAGTATTCCAGCCCTTGGGTTAGGATACTTAAGGAAAGAAAACATCACCTAAATCTTTGAGATGAAGGATCTGGTTGACAGTTTCAGTCCCTCAGCACAAGGAGCTGTCTGCAGGTACAGGAGAGCAAATGAGAGAAAAATGGAACATTTTCAGGGGGCAGTCCAAGGCTGCAAAGTAATTTACTTCAGAAACTTGGAACTGTCATAAGTGTCACCACTTCTCACTCTAAGTGCTTTATCTAACAATAGCTAGCAACATGCTTCTGAAGAAAAGGAGAACGCAAAGCAAAATAAGTCACATCATTTCAGGTACTTCTTTCTCAGGGGGCAGTTGAGAGAAAAAGCGACAGTTGAGAGTTGTTAGTCATAATTTTATACACTGTGAAAGACCTCTAGATACTAGAAAGATGGTCTAGAAAATTAATAGGACTTGAAATATTTAATTGAATATACAGAAAGAGCACTATCTCATGTGTAGGAAGGTAAACATTCTATTTGCTGTATATAGTAACCTTGTACCTGAAGGCAAAACATGCACTGGTAGCACTCCATGATGAATGATTTCTCTATACTGCTCAGTATTTTCTTGTGTTCTTCAGTCTGTCCATGTGCAGTCACCTGTGATCACATGCCTTGCTCTCACATTATAATTTCTTTAAAGTGAGATTGTGGGGTTTGTGGTGTTTGTACAGTGCCCAGTTTAATAAGCTTTTCTTTTTTTTTGCAGTCGAATTGTTCAGCCCTGTCACAGTACAAGAACTGTGGCTGTTAAAAGCTGTCAATCTGTATCTTGTGTTCTTTGACTGCAATATATAAAAGGCATAGAGTTCAACTGGGTCAGTATAGAGTTCAGTAGGACTTAGATGTGATCTGTTCAGATCTAAAGCATTTACTTCCTATTATCAGACATAAATGTGGGCTTCCTCCTTATGTAGCTCCAATATCGCCTCTGTGTGTTAACAAGAATCATTGCCTTGTTTCCTTACTACTTCTTTGGTGTTTGTTTCAGAGCTTTTGTTCACATTTGCTCTCAGACTAATGAACCACCATTCTATTCCCTTGCCAGAGTGCATTTCTACCTTGTTTTCTTCACTTTAAACTTTTTTTTCTTCTTTTAATTCTATCACAATTTCATTGTACATGCAAACAGACATTTCAGCTTTCTCCTCTCATTGACAGCTCTGAAGTGGCTAACAATGCAGGTCTGTGTAAGAGGAAAAAGGGGGAGAAGAGGAAACTTTAGAATCACTTTGCTTGCTGCAAGAAAACTAAACATATCTAAGAGTGAAAAGCATTCTTATGAGTAATCATTTGGTCTGTTCTCGACACCACAACACTGCTCTGCTCTCACTGTCTAAAAAAGAAGGAAGAAAGAAAATTCTTTAACAAATCCCAAACAATAAACTTATTTCCTGAGGAAATAAATATAGTGTTAAGAATGGGCATTGTGTTATCTGTGCTCACATTGTCCTTCTCCATCTGTAAGTTCCACTGTCATGGCACAATAACATTACAGAAACAATGAAAGATCCACACTCTGCCAGCTCCTGTACTCAATCCTCCCTTCAACTAACAGGGTGGTGTAGCACAAAGGATTCATAACACATTGTAGGGAAGCAAGCATGAAAAAGGTAGAGGAATACAGCTCTAAAGGAAGACATACAAGTGCTAAGGCTACTTATGTAGTAGTAAAGAAGATAATACAGGTCAAATTATAGAAGAACTTAGTGTAAGACCAAAGCAATATGCTTGTCATGCCTTCTTTCACTTCTGTTTTCCTGTGTTTGCATGAGGAATGCTTTGCTTTCTATGCTTAGAACAAATAATACACAAAAAGAACACAGAAGTGTGCTGAGCAGTACTAAGTATACGCAATTATAGGAGGTCTAGGTGCATGACAACTGCAGCTGATGGCTTTTCCAATTTTGTTAGCTTTCAAATAGTTGTATTTGGGGTTTGGTAAAATGTGGATTGGGTGCAAATGTAGCTGGCAAGATAAAACGTGCTATAAATCATTTACCATTGTACATGGCGCTTTTTTTTTTCAGCAGGATCTGCGCATTAAGTATCATCTGATATATAAAGATACTTACCATAAGTTATTGGGTAATGTTCAGCTATCCAAAATCGCACACTACAGACCTCCCCCTCTAATCTATACTCTGAAGAAATAGAAAACTGTCCTGAAAATGTCCAGACATTATCATAAAGCTCGCCTCAAAACTGCTGTGACACCTCTGACCTGTAGAGAAGGTACTAACTGGAGTGCCACCGAAGAGGAGAGGCTGCTTCGAAAGTGCCATCCTTGTGTTTCCGCACCTCAACCCTTACTGTTACTACTACTACTTCACACTGAAAGGAAAACAAACAAACCAACCCACAAAACCATAATGCATTCTTAAGCTGTTTGTGATGAAAAGTAGAATGCAGGGGAGAAAAAAAAGAAAAAAAGATACTGTGAAGGCTTATACAACAATCAGCTAATTCATCAGAATGAAATCAGGTTTGATCACACACATTGACATGATTCCTCCAAGCAAAATAGGATTTCTCCATCCAGGGCATATCAATAACTCCAGGCAAATACTCTGTTCACCTGAGCACACAGTACTTCTGACAAATTTTGAGGACTACTGTATTGGTCACCATTAGGGCAACAGGCACTCACTCGGAGGCTAGTGAGCTAGGATGTGTTTTGTCCCACAAAGCTAAGTATGATAAATGTAGCCTCAGAAGGTGAAGGTAGAAGTGTTAAAGACATGACAAGTGTCAGTCTGGTATTTTTTTACTCTGCAAGGAAATGAAATGAATGTGGTCTAGGTTCTCTTTAACATGGACAGTTTAACAATCTCTGGGGCCTTACCTCTGTGGGTGTGCTGCTGGAAAGAGAATCCCCCAAAACTGATAAACTGTTTTATTATGAAATATCAGTATTTGAAAGGGGCTATAGGGATGCTGGGGAGGGACTCTTCATTAGGGACTGTAGTGACAGGACAAGGAGCAATGGGTTAAAACTTAAACAGGAGAGGTTTAGATTAGATATAAGGAAGAAATTCTTTTCTGTTAGGGTGGTGAGATGCTGGAATGGGCTGCCCAGGGATGTTGTGAATGCTCCATCCCTGGAAGTGTTCAAGGGCAGGTTGGACAAAGCCTTGGGTGGCATGGTTTAGTGTGGGGTGTCCCTGCTTATGACAGAGGGGGTTGGAACTGACTGATCTTAAGGTCCTTTCCAACCCTAACTATTCTATGATTCTATATTATGTGTGACAAAACAAAGCAAAGTAGCATTTTTGTCCATTGTAAATTCTTACATTCATCTGGATATTGTCTTTCTTTTAATGGCACAATGGGAGGTAAAATAAATAAATAAAGAAAATAGAATAGAATAGGGTTGGAAGGGACCCTGAAAACTCGTCAAGTCCAACCATGCTGCCATGAACAAAAGCATCTTTCCTTAGATAATATTGCCCAAAGCCTTGCTGATGCTGACCTTGAACACTTCCAGGTATCCACACCTTCCCTAGGCAACCTGTTCCAGTGTCTCACTACTCTTACTGTAATGAATTTCTTTCTTATGCCCAACTTAAATCTACCATCTTTCAACTTAAAATCATTGCCCCTTGTCACTGCGAGTCATTGTATTAGGAAAGAATGAAAGCTCATTCAGAATAGTGTGTATTATTCTGATTATTTTCTTTTTGCAAAAAGAATGAGCTGAAATAGGAGTTTGTGGAGATAAATGTTACTGGAGTAAGTACAATTTGACCAAGTCCTTTCATGTCTGTATTACATATAAAAATAAGTTTTTGGTTCTATCAAGAGAGAGTAACAATATTATCCACATATATATTGGGAAGGAAAGCAACAGAAGAAGATTTTATATTTGAAGGTATTGTCATCAAAGAAGACAAATTAGTAGAGCTTGGCTTTGAACCCTACAATGGTGGTTATCCTCAACAAATTGAAGCAGTGAAATAATAAACCTTGGTGAATAGTAGAAGATCAATGCTACTTTTCATGTTGAATTTTGAAAGCTAATGCTTATTGAGATATTTGAAATAGAACAGCTATCTTGTTTTCTAGTGCACCTCAGAGTTCCAGAGTAATTTCACTGAAGGAAAGGTAGACTTGTAAGCTATCCACAAACATATCCACAAAAATCCTTTATGTACTCAGAGCGTGACTGAGCTTTAGTTCTTAGAATCTTTCAGGGTACCTCCATTCCTCAGTTGTGCTTGCCTGAATGTGTTACTATGGTGACTAGGAGAGTCTGGAAATTAACTTTGGTTTATGATTATTGTGGAACATTCATATGTGAGCCTATGAGCTGTGTTTCAGAACCAGACCTTGAAGAGAAAATAACCAATTGCAGTTTTTCCATTGTAAAAAATAAAGCAACCTAGGTTAAAGAAGACCAGATCTGTAATCAACGGATGGAATCATTAGTGACACCTACTTAAATCAGCCAGAAATCCAACTCAGTATGCTGTTAATCCCCACCAAAATGCAATGGGATGTGTAAACACTACAAAAATGAAAACAGCAAAACCAGTTAAACAAACTAGCTGACAAATAGTGCATGTTCTGCCAGTGACCACTACCCTGCAACACCCTGGTCTGCCAGTGAAAATACCTCCTCTGCAGTTGTTATTTCTCTCTTTTAAGTGTGGATAACCATGACAAAACCAACAATAGCATTCTCTGATTATATATGAAGAAGAAGGATTCCACCTTACTTGAAGGAATGAAGGCTCCTTTTTTGGAAGCAAAATAGCAGGAGTTTTGTGTATGTTATCCAGATGAATGTACACTTTTTATGATAATTAGACATTTGTCTTTTCTTAATGCATTTGTTACTCAGTGAAAAGTGAAAGAATCTCTAACAGTATCCTTGTAAATGACAGATACTATTGACACAAAAAATGTCTAGTTAGTGAAAAGATGGGAAATTTGAAGAGGGAAATAGTGCCCATGAGTGGTTTCTGACCTTGACTGGCTGCCAAATGCCCACATAACTGTGCTCTTACTCCTACTCAACAGGACAAGGGGCAAAAAGTTAATGGGTTAAGATAAGGACAGGGAGGTAACTCAATATTTACTGTTACAAGCAACACAGACTTAGCTTGGGGAAGATAAAATTATTGCCAATAATTGCCTTCTGTAAGGCAGTGAGGGGAAAAAAACCCAACAAAACCCAACAGAAAAACAAGCCCCCAAAAATAAGCTGCTTGGGCAGCTGAAGCACCTCCTCCCTCCCCCCGTTATTGGAGACTTATGAATTAAATGATGCCAATGATGTACTTAAAAAAAAATCATTTTATGAAGCAAATTAAAGCTTGGTCGGTGTCAGGTTCAGAACGTCAAATGGAATTGGTACTATACAACTGACTTAAGAATTCTCAAGAGTTTAGAAAGGTAAGCCAAAAGCTGCAATTACACCTAAAATGGAGGGCTCAGCCCTGCATAGCTCCCTTGGATGATGTCTCAACACAATGAGAGAGTCCCCAACTGCAGCCCTGACTGCTCCAAGGATGAGCAACTCCAAATGATTCCCCAAGGACTCCTTTTATACCCTAGTTGAATCTGATCTGTGGTCAGATGTGGTCATGTTAGCCCTCATTGACCAGGGGTCTCACCTTCTGCCACACAACAGCCACTAGGCAGACATAGGGGGAGGAGGGGAGTTGGCTTACACAGCATTGCATTTTGCAGAGAGGTTGCCTGCTCTAGTAAGTCCCACTGACTATTACCCACTTCTAGTGATCCATGTGGGTGCTAGTGATATTGAAAAGAGTAGCCCAGAGAACATAAAGAATGACTACAGAGCCCTGGAAGAGGTGGTTAGGGGCTCTGGAGCACAGATTGTCTTCTCATCAATTCTCCAGGATAAAGGGGAGGACCTTAAGAAAGCTGGGAGGATTGGCCAGGTTAATAAATGGTTAAAACAGTAGATGCCATAGTCAGGGGTTTGGGTGTCTAGAACATGGGACTCAATTTAGTAGGCCAGGTCAGCTGCGGGCTGGTGGAGCTGGTCTGACAACGAAGGGGAAGAGTGGTTTTGGTAGGAGGATTACCAGACTGGTCAAGGATGCTTTAAACTAGATATATTGGGGAGGGAGGCATCATTCCATCCCAACACATTCAGTCAGCTGCCAGAACCTATAATAAATGCTCGGAGCAATGTAGAGATATTCCAGCCGCTTCAGCCAGTGATCCAGCTTCATTTGGAGCTTGGCTCAGATGCCTCTATACAAATGCCTGTAGGATGGGGAACAAACAAGAGGAATTAGAGATGTGTGCACATCTACGGAGGTATGCTATAACAGGCATCACAGAAACATGGTGGGATGGCTTCTATGACTGGAGTGTTGGAATGGAAGGTTACAGGCACTTTAGAAAAGACAGGCCCAACAGGTGGGGAGGGAGAGTTGCTATTTATGTTAACGATAGGCTTGAGAATATGGAACAGAACTCTGTCTGGGGACAGGTGAGTAGTTAACAGAGAGTTTGTGGGTCAGGGTTAAAGGGAAAACAGAGATGGGAGACATAACTGTGGGGATCTGTTACAGACTGCCTGATCAAGAGGAATCTAGGGATGAAGCCTTCTACTTTGGATGAAGCTGCATCCAAAGGAGAGTGACCAGCAGGTTGAGGGAGGTGATCCTGCCCCTCTGCTCTGCTCTCGGGGGACCTCACTTGGAGTATTATGTGCAGTCCTGGTGTCCTCAACATAAAAAGGACATGGAGCTGTTGGAACAAGTCCAGAGGAGGCCACGAGGATGATCAGGGGACTGGAACATCTCCCATATAAAAAACAGTGAGAGAGCTGGGGCTTTTCAGACTAGAGAAGAGAAGGCTGTGTGGAGACCTCATAGCAGTCTTCCAGTATCTGAAGGGGAGCCTATGGGGACGGGCTCTTCATTAGGGACTGTAGTGACAGAACAAGGGGTAACTTAACTTAAACAAGTTCAGGTTAGATATAAGGAAGAAATTCTTTCCTGTGAGGGTGGTGAGGCACTGGAATGGGTTGCCCAAGGAAGTTGTGAATGCTCCATCGCTGGCAGTGTTCAAGGCCAGGCTGGACAGAGCCTTGGGTGACATGGTTTTGTTTGAGGTGTCCCTGCCCATGGCAGAGGGATTGGAACTGGCTGATCTTAAGGTCCTTTCCAACCCTAACTCTTCTATGATTCTACGATTCTGCATCACTGTAGTCACTTGCAGTTTAGTGGTTAGAAAACCTTAGCCCCTGCAAAGGTGTGTGGACCTGCAACATCCTCTTTCCTTCTCTGACACTGGTGTCTGCAGGGCTGTTCCACTCACATGTTGCTCACTGCTCTCCCATCTGCAACCTTATGGTTTTCTTAAATATGCTATCACAGAGGCATCACCAGTGTCCCTGATAAACTGAACTTTGGCCATTGGTGGATCTGCTGGAGTTGGTGAAGCTGGTTCTTTCTGACATGGTGGCAGCTCCTTATTCTTCTCACAGAAGCCACCTCTGCAACCCCTGGTACCACAGCCTTGCCATGTAAACCAAATACAGTGAGTTACGGTGTTAAAGAAACTAAATTCTCTTGGCATTCCTTTCCCTCACATGTGAGATTCTCCAGACTCTTATTCTAAGTAGTGGCTCTTAGTTGGAATCTGCCCAGTAGTTCCATATCTTGCTTGCATGGGGACCCCAGAACTGGACACAGCACTCCAGGTGCTGTGCAGCTACCAGTGCTGAGCAGAGATGAAGGATCATCTCGACCTGCTGGCCACACTCCTAATGCATCCTAGGATACTGTTAACATCACAGGGAAAGTTCTTCCTTTCCAGGTATAGGGCTTTGCATTTGTGCTTGTTGAATTTCATTACATTCTTGTTGACCCATTCCTCCAACCTGTGAGGCCTCACTGAGTGGCAGCCTCCTACTTTCAAGCATATCAACTGATACCCCTGGTTTGGTGTCATCTGCTAACAAACAGAGTTCACCCCAAGTCTTATTCAAGATGTGGTGTTAAACAGGAAGGATCCCAAGATGGACATCTGTGATACTTCTTTTTTCACCATTCTATGGGTGAAATATCTCTTAACAACTGCTCTCTAAGACTGAGCACCTAACCAGTGTTTTATCCATCTGGTTGCCCAAACATGCTAACTTAAATAGAAGAATGTTATGTGAGACAATGTTAAAAACCCTTCTAAAAATCAAAGTAAATGACATCCACCATGCCTTCCTCAGCCACAAATCCAAGCAGTTTATCACAGGAAGCGACTTGGTTGGTCATGCATGATACCCATGATAAATTCATGCTAATTGTTACAAACTGCTTTCCATTTTATGTGCCCAGAATTGTGTTTCAAAAGGATTCACTTCATTATTTTCCCTGGGACTGATGTGAGGGGCCTTCAGTTTTCTGGATTGTCATCTTTTGCAGATAGGTGTAATGGGTGTTATTCTCCAGTCTTTGGGGATCTTCCCCAATCTTCACAATCCATTGAAGGTGACAGAGGTTGGCTTTTAAGGACATTGCATCCTCGGATGCAGCTTCCTGGATCCCACAGCTTTATAGGGTTTGAGTTCTCTCTAGAAATCCCTGACTCTACTCTCACCCACTGGTAGCATTTCTCCTCATGATACATCTCTTCACAGATGTCTGAACAAAGAGGGCACTGATACCTTGTGTCTCTTATATGCATGTCTTAATGGTGTGGTTGGAAACTTACCCATTCAGTTGTTTTGTAGTCATTCATTGTACCAATAATCAATGAAAAATAAAACAGGAAAATTTCGAAAAAAATATAGAATACAATATAAATATTTTTAAAAATTCAATATTTTTTTAATGTTCTGCATTTTTTGCTTCAGTTTTTTCCTCCTTCTGCCTTGTTTTCCTCCATCTTTTCTGTTTTGACATTAAAAGAAACACAGTAGGGCATAAAAGCATGCTGAAAGTGAATGAAAAGTATATAATTCCTCCTTCACTATACTGCAGCCAGTAAAATTGGTTTAAATTAGCTGTAATCTGATGCTTATTTGATTGTTCTTTTTCAATAATCAGGGTACTTGAACTCTGATGCATATGCACTACAGTGCTTTGGAACACACTTGAGGAAGAAAAGAATCCAGAGCTTGGTTCATCAAGGCTAAATACATCTCACAAAATCCAAAAGGTTCCACTTCCACACATCTCAGCTATGACTGAGAATCTTGCTAATTTTTTTTTATGAACTGCACAGGGCCAAGCTTTCAAAGCAACCGGTGCAGCTCCCAGAAGCAATTTCTGCTAGTAGGAAGAAATTCTAATGATAAAATTAGTGTTAGTTGTGCTTGAGCATGGTCATGCTAACCAATGCTCAACCATGAGCAGGGGTCAGAGCAGAGTGACAAGAATATTTCTTAAATCTGTAAAACACTTATTTCAGTGAAAGACTAAATAAAGGCGAGCTATTCTATTTATCAGAGTGAAATGTAAGAAGCAAAGATTACTTTGGGATGCTAAGATTGAGGTTTCAACAGTATATTATAAAGTATGGTGTTCATTGTCACAATGCTGGGATCTGTGATTCACACCAGTGAAAATTAGGTTTTGCATATCAGGGAAAATCAAGATTTTCCTGTGGGATAAAGGAAATAATTCTCCAAACAGGGAAGCTTAGAAGCAGAGTAAGAACTAGTACATTTCTATATATCATGGTATAACCCTAGCCAGCAACCAAGGTTCACACAGCCACTCACTAACTCCCCTCATGATGGGATGGAGAGAATCGGAAGGGTGAAAGTGAGAAAACTTTGGGCTTGAGATAAAGACACTTGAATAGGTAAAGCAAAAGCCACACACACAAGCAAAGTAAAACAAGGAATCCACTCACTACTTCCCATCACAAGCAGGTGTTCAGTCATCTCCAGGAAAGCAGGGCTCCATCACACGTAATAGTGATTTGGGAAGCAAACACCAATACTCTGAACTTCCCCTTTCTTCCTTCTTCCCCCAGCTTCATATGCTGAGCATGATGCAATATGGTTAGGAATATCCTTTGGATCAGTTGGGATCCCCTGTCCCAGCTCTGTCCCCTCCCAACTCCTTGTGCACCTACAGGCTGCTCACTGGTTGGGTGGTGTGAGGAGCAAGAAAGGCCTTAGCTTTGTGTAAGCACTGCTCAGCAGTAACAGAAACATCCCTGTTTTATCAACACTGTTATGGTCACAAATCCAAACTATAGTACCATACTAGCTACTGTTATAAGAAAATTAACTCTACCCCAGCTAAAACCAGGAGACCACACTATGGACTGGTATATTTCTATATCCGATCCTTATTGAATGTGTGTTACCTGGCCACCTTTGCTGACCCAACTCTCTGCTAAACTGAGCCAGATGGCACCATGTGCTTTTCTGCATAGCTGTCAGAGAGAGTGCAGACAGAACCATGGAGTCAGTGGAAATGGAGTTATTAAATAGAGAAATAAAATTAAGCTGCTCTCCTGTACTTCCCATGGACGACCTTCTGTCCCTCCTTAGTTTATAACAATTTAGATAGATGGGGAAGCATGTCAAGGTGTCATGTTATAGGGATTATGAAGATCCTGAAGGAATCTAACAGATAAAGACAGAGTAAGAGACATGAAGTGGAAATTATTTTCAGTAAAAGTTAAATTTTTGTTATTTTTAAGACTGTGTAGGGGGTAATGTTCAGAACAATGACTGTGGGTGCATTTCCGTGCTCTGATTCAAGACTAGTAAGTCTTGTATTTTGTCTTCTTCAGGCCTGTGGTATTTATCTTGAAACAAGAGCAGAAGTGGATGTTGTATACCCGCATCAGATGCCTACAGAGGTTTGGAAGAACATAGGAGATGTATGTGGTATCTTCCCTTCTCACTCCCCCATTACATGTGCTTTCCCAGCCTCCAGGAATCTGTGGATGATGGATGAATGAGTACATATAGGAAGGGCTCTGTTACATTTTAATGTACTCAACTGCGAGTAATCTTCACAACTTAAATTGCTGGAGATTTCGGAAGCAGTTCCTGAGCTGAGAAACAAACCCTGCAACTCCTTGCATTTCATAAACGAAAATTTTGAAGAAAAGTGTCATGTACAAAATGTGACAATATTTGAGCATTTTAAAATCATCTTTTATGTTTTCAGTATCAAAAAGCCTTTAAACCCAGGTGTTTTTCAGTATCATTAAGGGCATTTTTGAAAAACAAGATGATTACTCTTTCTGGGTTTTAAGTATTGATTTATTCAATGTTAAAAAGGAACTTTATTGAAAGAGCTTTTCCAGAGAAAGAGTTTTGCATAGAAAAAGGAGTAGTTTTTGAGGGTAAGTGGCTTTTTGAAAAATTCTTGATAAGGACACACTTCCTGCAGACTGACACTACTTAATTATTCCATACTTTCTCCCCCAAAAAGAACTGCTGCAAGAGAAAAAGGAGAATTGATAGGAATATGGATGAACATGGAAGTAGGACTGATAAGGACAAGAGTGAAAAATTACTTTGATTAGAAAAAGCAGAAAAGAAAAATTGTAGGGTAATGTAATACTCCCCATATAAAACTCACAATGCTGTTAGATTGAATTACAAGGAAGTTATGATTATGATGTTAAAGAATAAACAGCATTACGCAGACTGCTAAGAAAGAGAAAATGATATGTGACTATTGAAACAGATTCTGTATAGGATAAGTGGTGGTAATAAAAAAAGTATTCATTTAATATTCCTAGTCTAATATATTCCACATAATATTATTTATTAAACAAAAATATTAGATACTCTTGTCTCATTTTTCTGTTCAATCTGTAAGACATAAGAGATCATTATTATTTAAAAAAAAATTTAAATTCTTGAAAACTACGGTCTTTAATAATGAGTTGAAGATAAGAAAATGTCAATTATGATTTTTTTTAATACAGGAATCAGTAGAATTTAGAGGAAGAGAAGATCAACAAAAGCAGTTAGAAAAGGATGACATTAATGGAAAACATTGACATACAAACTAACAGAAGGAGTCTGGCTTCCCTCACAGCCTGTTTCCCTTCTGTTTTTCAAGGGAAGTTTTTCATCACTTTTGCATTTTTTAGTATCAGAAAAGGAAAAGAAGTTGTCATAGCTGAATTCTTCGTGGTCCGTCATTTCAAGGCACTGTCCTACCCTATATCTACCTTTCTGTGGGATTTGTCAGGCGCTTACTGAAAACTCTTATTTAGGTGCATAGTTAGTGCAGCTCCTTTGATTTTCTTTTTTAACTCCCTGTAGTTTCATGACCATATGTTCTTTGACATTCTTTTTAATTAGTGACAGATGGATGAAAGAATTTTAGAACCTAGACTGAATTTCTTGCTGTTGTGATTCTCTTTTTTTTTTTTTTTTTTATGTTATGCAACTGTAAAAACATGTAATGTATAGTAGTATTCAAAAGTACATCATTGCATTGTCAACGTTTAAATGAATCCAACTGCTCTATTTTATAAGCCAAAATAAGACANTTTTTTTAATGAGACTTTCAACACACTACTCACTTCTTAAAATACTCTTTCACTTCTTGCTGGTGTCAGCTCCCCTCTCTTCTCTGTTGGTCCCCTCTGCTGTTTGCAGCAAGCAACAAAGGAAAAATAAAGAAACAGCACTACTCCTCATTTGAAATGTGCAATTTTTTTAATCCCATCTTCAGTGGCAGCTGATGATTCTGTAGGTCTGATCTGCTTCTCATTCTGTTTAGGGCTGTCAGGACTGCTGAAAGAAAAGTCTGGCATTCGACTACATAGGTGAATTGTGAAACAGTTTTAGAGAGTTTGATAATTTTAAAAGTATGTCTAAGAGACAGAACAAAACAAAACGCCACCAATGAAAATGCAAGGTAAAGATTAATGCAGTCTCTCTCATATAACAGGACAACCGCCACTTCATATTTCCCTTTACTTTAGGCCTACACAAATGCTCTTTCTATGTCTGTCATTTACACACCTTGTGTTTTCTTGGGTTGTGCTTTCTTTGCATGTGTTTCCCACCCCACCTCTTTCCTTATCCTCTGCAACAAGTAATACAGACCTTTGGGCACTTAAGGTCTTTATACATTTCCTGCAGTAGTCTCTCCTTTTTATGCTCATTCAGTAGTACCTCACTTCCAGTGAGCCTCGTACTGTGAGTGCATTTTACAATAAGGCATTTTCAACACATCAGTTCAACTTTCTGTCAGATGAAGAAGAAAACCAAAAATAGCACTTAGCCTTTTATTTGATCTACTAATCTTTTGAATTTTTTTCCTTATGGGAAAAAAAAACCACAACAAGGGAGACATAGTTTTGTCCTTAAGAGTAATAGTAAAGAGGCTTGAAGTTTTAATCTTTGGCAAAGGTGCTAATAGAATCATAGAAGAGTTAGGGTTGAAATGGACACTAAGATCATCTAGTTCCAGCCCCTCTGCCATGAGCACAGACACCTCACACTAAACCATGCCACCCAAGGCTCTGTCCAGCCTGGCCTTGAGCACTGCCAGCGATGGAACATTCACAACTTCCTTGGGCAACCCATTCCAGTGACTCATCACCCTAACAGGAAAAAATTTCTTCCTCATATCCAATCTAAAGTTCCCCTTATGAAGTTTGAACCCATTACCCCTTGTCCTATCACTATGACGTCTCAAGCAGCCTTCTCTTCCCAGGCTGAACAGCCCCAACTTTCTCAGCCTATCTTCATACAGGAGGTGCTCCAGTCCCCTGATCATCCTTGTGACCTCCTCTGGACTTGTTCCAACAGCTCCATGTCCTTTTTATGTTGAGGACACCAGAACTGCACACAATGCTCCTGGTGAGGTCTCCCAAGAGCAGAGTAGAGGGGCAGGATCACCTCCTTCAACGTGCTTGTTATGTTGCTTTTGATGCAGCCCAGTATGTGGGTGGCTTCCTTGGCTGCAAGCGCACACTGCTGGTTTATGTTCATTTTCTCATTGACCAAAATTGTGAGAGGTTTTACGGTGTAGATAGATCTTTCAGTCATAACTTTGAGATGTTCCCACCCAATACCCTCTTCAGTTACCCTAACCTATGCAGAACTCCAAAACTAAGCTTTTCAGAAACAGAAAGTTTTAATATGACAGGATGATGACTAGTGTAAATCTGAACAAATATATTTTCCCAATCCTTAACTGGATTGGGATGTTACTGGCCAGCAACATACTCCAAATTGCTAGATATAGTAATGCAGATGTGTTGTATATTACTTGTATAAAACCAGCCATTAGCATCTCTTTCCCCTGTACAGAGAACAGGTCATGTTTACTTTCATTGGTTGGCCAAAAGAAACAGTAATAAAAGATAGATTTTGCCATCATAATCCTTGGAGGCTTAATCTATTATATGAATCTATCTGCTTCTATATTCTATTAATCTCTCTACTGATTTATAGATCTACTTTCTTTATTCATGTTTACCATTTTTCCTCATTGCTATGGTCCTTTATGATGAGGAGAGGGATTGAATTTATGCTTTAAATATTACTTCAATTTAGTTTGTCAGAACCCCTGCTAGCAGACAAGAAATAACATGCAAAGTAGCATATTTATCCATCAGGACATGCAGTGATTGGCGTTTCTTATCGCCATGATTGCTTAACTTTCTATGCTTATTTCATGAGTAAAAGAAGGCATGATAAATTGAAGAGAACAATATATTTTTCATTAAAAAAAAAAAAGGCCTTTTGGATGAGAGAGAAAAGTTTTTGTTGCTGAGCTGTTTCAGAAGAGGAGATTGGAGGCAGAGCAGCAAACAGCAGAGCAGCAAACCGCTGTACCTGTAACTGTTAAGAGTTATGAACATCTGTGATGATTAGCACAGCCAATCCCCACAACATACTTCACTCTGATCTAGAAAAAAACAAGATGCAAAAGAACATCACAGACTACAGCCTTTGCTGCTCACAGGGAACCTAAGGGGGGCAGCCTGCTAACAAATGGATCTCAAGAACAGAAATAGTGTGCTGTATAGCTATGTTTGCTCTCCTGCTCTCAATTAAGTCAAACTAAGAGAAAAGATAAAAAGGTAACTGACATGACTTTCAAATTGTGCAAGTGCAAAAAGTATAATTTTACTATGGAAATCAAAGCTAGAAAATACCTTTTATATGGTATAGTTTTACCACCCTAGCAAAAACTTTACTGTTTGTAGGTATTTTTCTCTTTTTGGATCAAAGATCATCCAAGTTATGTAAGGAGCAAGAAAGTTAAGCTTCAAGTCTCAGTTTCAAGTTTATCCCCTGAAAGCTGTTAAGTTTAAGCTGAGATGGGTCCCCCAGTTATAGCAGATGAACTCAGGCAATGAAATGGTAATACCAAGTACAGTGATCTCCCTCTCTTCATCATGGCCTAGAAGACTTTCCATCCTTTTTGTCCCCCTGTCCTGTTGATTAGGAGTGAAAGAGCAGCTGTATGTGTGTCTAGCAGCCCACTAAGCTCAATCCATAGCAGAAAGCTACTGCTGTTCCTGTGGTTGCAACAAAGCTTTTCCATTTACTAGTTCAAATAATGATGTGCAGTTAAGATAGAGTTAGGAAAATAAACAGTCCCCCAGCTTGCAAAACTTAACCTATAGGTTCTGAAGTTCCTTCTGAGTTAAAAACTACAGTGTTTAGGTTATATCTGGTTGTCCAGCTAGGGGTTTTGGTGCCTCAGATTTTTGCTGTAGCCAATGTCTGTAGTAGAGACATGGTCTTTGGGGAGTATGTGGAAGTATTTCTCAGATAAATCCAGCATACTTGTAAATCCAGGATGACACCTTGCTTGAATAAAGAATATTTGTGCCATAAATTACTTTGGATGTACCAAATTATAGAATTGGATAGAAAATACCCAATTCTTATTCTACTCATTCAGATTCACTTGGCATCTGAAATGCTGTCGCCATTGCTGATGCTCATAATTTGCTCCTCTTCTTTGCAACTTTCTCAGTGATCGACAAGTTGTTTACTCTCAAGGATCTCCTGTTCTTGTAACAAACCTAATTCCCAGTCCTGTAGGGCTGGCTGTAGTTCACATACTAACACTTTTGTCAATTTGGCCTAATTTATGCCAACTGCTGTTTGTTAATTCCTAATTCCTGCTATGAATAAAATTCATAGGTAATAGGCTCTGGGCCAGGCCTGAACTGAGTTCTATAAAGAATGACAATTTGACCATTTTCCAAGTAGTCTTCTTGGCCTTTGTTCCCAGCAGATATTGGGTGGGTATGTTTGACAGATTTTTGAATTAGAACAAAATATATAACATAAAAGAATTTATGTAGTCTCCATTTTGCAGTATGAACAAACCTCTTGGCCAGTTATGTGAATAATTCATTCTTGAGTTCATGACCAAACTGCAGTCATTTTATTTCTAATGAATCAAAAGCTCTGAATGTCCTGCTTCTAAATTGAGAGTAATATTATAGTGATATGAGGAATTAAAGGTAATTTTTCCCAGCATATATCATCTTTATTTTGGGGAAGGTTCTTGAACACTTTGGTTTCCTACAAAATTAACAATGAAAGTGTTTGTGTTTAGAGAAAAATCACAAATGAGCACATGCAAAACACAAAGAAGACGAACACAAGAAGCACATATGCAGCCATTTAAAGGATTTGTAACACGTGATAGGGTCTGAGTAGGTGTCAAGTTCAGAGAAGTTGCTGGAGCAGTGGGTTTTAAAATACAGTTTAATGGAGTTATAAAAATGCATTGATTTACTGACAGAATAATAGCATAATAGACAAAACGGTTACATACAAGACCTTGTAAAGAGATGTATGAAGTGCTGCAGTTTTCTTAGTGAAAGACCTTGAAGTGGAACTCTGATGAAGCTGTCGGACTCTGGAGGGCTTTTTATTCCTGAAGACAAAGGCATCACAAGTTCCTCTTGCCAGAAGCTGAATTTAACTACATTCAGATAAGAATTTGGAAGTAAGACTATACACTTACTGTAACCTGAATAAGACTTCAAGATAAATAACCATGGAAGAGACCAGCCAAAGACATAATTCACTCTTTGTTCCTGAAATCTGTAGATTTCAAGGGTGGTCTTTACAATGTTTTAATGCCCAGATTAAAGTGTGTTAAACTACAACTTGAAGGAAACAAATAATCAAAATATGAAATCTAAACACAGAAACATGCAGCCACAGAATGGCTGAAGTGTTAAAGGTGCCTCTGGCGATAACCTAGTGTCATTCCCTGCAGGGCTAGCTAAAGCAGCTTGCCCAGGTCTGTATCCAGTTGGAGATTGAATGTCCCTAAGGATGGAGGTTCCACCACCATTCTGGGCAGCCTGTTCCAATGTCTTATCCAATTCACAATTAAAAACTGGTTTTCCTTCTGTTTCAGTGGAGTTTTCTGTATTTCAGTTTTTGCCCATTGCCTCTTGTCCTTTCACTGAATGTCACTGAGAAGAAACCTTCCTTCTTTTTTTTAGCTGTGTCAATACTTTTATTGGATCTATTTTTGTCTGAACAAACACACAGTGCGTTGAGCAAAGAGGAGCTGTTCCTGCAGTTATATTTTATAGATTTAATTCTTGAAAAGTGTTGAAGTTGTTAATATCATTTAGATTACAGTATCATCTAGAGATACCAGCTGAGAATAGTTCTGTAGATAAGGTAAGATAGGGATCTTGTTATTAAGATGCAATATTCTACATAGGCAAGGAGGGGAAAGAAAAGGAAAAAAAGAAACTGAAAAAAGCTTCTCCTTCATTTGCATGATAGACAGTTGTCAGAACTAGAGACAAATCCTGCTTTGTTTCATTCAAGCCAGACTGCAACTTCCTGCTAAAAGCACCCACACCATTTACATTTCACACTCTGTAATTCTATGCTCTTCACAAGTTTGTTATTTTTCAGGTTTTGCATGAATGTTTACCTATTAGAACCATTCATTATTTAAAACATTATGCTCATGTACAAGCTCTTACATGAAATAAACTCAATATACTGGGTTTTTTTTTTAGAATGCATTTATTTAATTTATAAGCAAGATAATGCATTTGCTTTCAGACTATAATCTTTCATATATGTGAACAAGCTAATAAAATCTCATGGAAGTATGACTTTTATATTTATACTTATGAGACATGGTGTTTGTTTAAAAATAAAGAGCAAACAGGTTGCTACTTCAGTATTTATGGGAAGGAGACCTGCAGTAACTACACTGTTATCTCTCACATGTACTTCTTTCTAAAAATAGGTATCAGGCTTTTTCTTCCCAGTACTTAGAGTTTACTTAATGCTTATCATGTACTTTTTTTAAAGATCTTTTAAATAACCATAGCAGAAATGTATACATCTCCTTTTACATGTGTGATAGTTTTACTCATATCTTCAAGACATTAGGTGAGATCCTGGCTCCAGCAGTGTCCACAGACATTTTGATTGACTCATTAGGATGCGTGGCTGAAGTGTGGCTGCTGGTTCACCCCACTACATAGTAACAGTGACAACTAAAACTATTTTTGCAAGCTCTTGACCATAAAACTCTATCATATTAGCTACAAATGCCATGAGAACCATAATTCATTCTGCTAATACTATAAAAACACCAGGGAAATTGTCTGTATTTTGGGCTCATAATGAAATTCAAACACAGAATCTTTTATCATCATCTCCTGAAGACAATATCTATCTGCTATGTAAAACTGGTAAGCATTTTAGGAGAACATTAGCACATCTTTTTACATTATGTAAATGAGAGGAAAAGCAACTTCATGTTTTAAACTTGTGTGTTCAAATCCCAAATCTGTAACCCTGGAGTTGTCTGAAATAGCATCAAAAGTTCAGAGATAAAAATATGAAAACATTTGGATTCTTTGTTTATATTTACTTTTATGTTCAGGTGTGCTTCTGATGCATAAATGAACTTTCCATTTCCATTACTGAAATTTTGCTATATCCTTTTATTTCAGGGCATGCTGGAAAGGTAATAGATTTGATTTTACAGAATCTATTGGTTTAAAGGAAGGTCATAATTGGAAAATATCAAAACATTCATCGATATAATCACCCATGGAAAGAAGCAACAAAGAAACAGTGGAAAATGGATTTTTGTCAGATGATAGGACAGACTAGAAAAGACTGGGTCAAATTAAAGTCTCCAGAAGAATAGCAACAAATGCATGGATAAAGATTGATTTGGAGAAAACTCCCGGAACAAACTTGCCAGCAAAGTTTTCAAGCTGGCAATAGCAGGTATTCTTTATTGCGGGGCTGGGAGACATGGGGGATAGTTCCTGCTAACATGTGTCCCTGTATTGCTACACAAGCCATCCATATATAGTCCCTGGGCACACATACATATTCATGAGGCTATATATGGATTACATCATTTTCCAGAAAGCTCCCTGCATGCGGTCAGAATTGTGGTGCTGGTCTCTGAGGGTCCTTTACTTCTTCCAACAATCTTCATCACTCCTGGCAGCCTTTGAAGCATGCACAGTAGATGCTCATACCAGTCTAATTGGTTCGTTAGCACCAGAGACATAATAATCCTCCTATCCTCCTACTTATCAGTTAGGTTAACTGCAGCCCATCCTGGACACCTGCCATTCCCAGATACTCCTTATCCCTGTGTCCTGTTCTTCTATCCTGTTTTCTCACTCTTATTTTTGTACTAAGGTCATAAGGACCTAAAACAACGCCAACTACAATGGTTTATCTTATACAAGGATTCTTGTTATGTTCTCTAACTGCTCTCTATTATTTTTTTCTATGTATCGTGCACCTCAGTAATTTTTCATTGCTACTGTTACAAAGCCATCAAACTTAACATTGCTTCAAACTAATTCTAAGGGGTTTTATATTCCATTTTGTGATTCTCTGCCCCCCTTGTTTCAAGATGAACATTTAATCTTCAAGAGTAAAATTGCCCTGTTTTGTTCCTTTGGCGTTAAATAGTTGATTTTTCTCACACAATTTAAATTTTTTACTGGTCTTGCCCATTGTGTGACAAGAAAGATTTTTCCTTCAATTTTAACTTCCATAATTCTCTCCTCCAGGTCCCTAATCTCTTTGCTCTCAGTCTCCATGATATATATAATGCATGACATTTATTCCCTCACTGAAAGATTTTGGGAGCAATTTCATGTTTCATGCATTTAGCTCTGATCAATACTGCAGGCTCACTTATGTACAGGACAAATACAAACTACATCTGCCCAAGGAACTTTGACCAGGGACCTTGCAGCATTCAAAATACTCTACAACCGATAGGTCACAAACCGCAGAGCACTTACTATAGCTAAGTAAATGTGAAACACTTTCTTGTTTTATTCTGTGCTGGTTTGATACATTTATATTTTGTTCTTTACAGAAGCAATTTAAATAGTTTTGAACTCTATATGACCCATAGCTGAGCTTCCTCTTACTGAAAAACATCAGGGGCAGGAGAAATGAAATTCAAAAATGTGGAAAGTCCAAGCTTGCTTTGATCTCTTTGTCTTGTAGCTTTCACCTTGAACTCTTCACTTTGTACAAATTTGTGTTCTCAGTATCTAAAATGCAGGAAGAAAGGAAGGCAATGCATGGCAAGGCAGGGCAAGACAACACAAGGCAAGGCAAGGCAAGGCAAGGGATTCTTCGAATTGAAGTTATCTTCATAGAATCATAGAATAGTTAGGGTTGGAAAGGACCTTAAGATTATCTAGTAAAACAAGTCAGGATGATAACTTTAGAAATCTCTTACCAAAATTTTTTACAGAAGAGTCACACATACCAGCCTGATTTCCAAGGTGGCCTATTTCATTGCAATCATTTCAAATTAGCTATTCTTATAGAGTGCACCTTGCTTCCAGTGTTTACACAATGCATGTCTTTCTTTTCAAGGTCAGAATGTGGCTTAAGATGAATTTTGATCTCCTTTGACGTTCTCATCCCTTCCTCATTCCTTGAAATGCATGCTGCTTCAAAATCTTTTAATTGCAAATTAGGTAAAAACCTCACAAGGTTTCAGAGCACATCCCACTTTAAGAAAGCAGGTTTGTGCAGGTGAAACAAATCTGCAGTTTTTTCACCTGTTGCTTGCATTTTTAAGCCTCTGTTTGTTTCTTTGACAGAAACAATACCTCTGAAAAGCTGTGCTTCATGGCCTAATCCTCCTAACCGTTTTTACGTGTACCTCTTCTGGAAGTAAATGAAGGCTCCGCTGGCACAGAACCAGCTATCTCTGTCAGAGAAGATAAAACAAACATATTTCAGCTCTGAGACATGCAGAATAATATATGCCTGGGCTCAGATGACTTTGCTTGATTCATTTGAATCTTAGAGGTTTCAAGAAGCAACTGCCATATTGAAGTTCTTTCTTAAGTATACCTAAGTCCTAAGTGGATTCTAGCAGCAATATATTCTCCTATACTATCCTTCTGAAAGCCTAGTCTTTCAAAGGGTATATCCTCTGCTTGAGTTCAGAATGTGCTAGAATCAGAAATCTGTATATTGATAATCTCTAAAGAATTTGTTTCTTCATTCAAACCTATAGTTCAGCCTAAAGACAGAAATTCCTACAGTCTTCCATAGAACAAATTGTGAAGTGAGCTACATAGCTAATGGGATTCAAATACTGTTGTCAGCTCCAAAACAGCCTGTATAGAGTGTTGTTAGGAAAGGAACTGAGAGAACACTGACCTCATAACACAGAATGTATTATTTGTATTTACCTGACATAAATTAGTTGGACACAGTTTGGAAATCACAAGTGAAAGAAAATGTGAAGTGAGTCAACCATTCATGATGCATTCAACAAAGAATCTTGATGGAAGAAGCTGGTTCTGCATAGCACCTTGGAACTAGATGATCTTACGGTCCTTTCCAACCCCATCTATTCTATGACTCTATAATGCTATTAAATGCCCTATGGCTGTAGAAGGCAAAAAAAAGGCAAAGAAGATAGAAATACTGAATCAAAAGCATTAGGAATTAACATACAACCTGAGCAGCACAGGGATTTGAGAAATCATACAAGGATCCAAACTCCCATGAAGTGACAAATAAGATCTCATTAATCTTGTTTAATTGAAGCTATTTTGTGACAGAGGTTGAGTACATTATCTGTAGATTTCAAAATGAAGTCACACATTGGATCTAAATGCACCTGTGCTTAAGATGTCTTACCTCTTGGTAAGACTAAATATTGAGGTGTCTTCTGCTGTCCAGCCTCTCTAAGAGCCTACTGCTGAGCAAGCTGATGTGTTCCTTTAATCAGCTGTTTTCACTGATGTGTGGCAGTAGCCCTTGGCACATAGCAATCCCGGAAACACTGTATGGAGCAGTATTAATTTTCTAGCTAGTCTAATAAGGTGTTGTTTCCTCATGAGATTTCTTTCAGTTGAAAATCTTTCTGGGAAGATGATGCTTGTGATGCGCGTTGGCACTAATGTGCAGTCAGGAGAGTGTTTCCTTTGCAAATGGGGTATACAGTATTAGGCAATAGATTAGGAGTAGCAGGTTTTGCACAGCTGCTCCATCATTGCTTCTAGGAAAGCAGAGCTTTGACTCTGAAATGTCTATAGTATAATAGTAACATTAGTAACTTCAGGATGTGCCAAACAGTTAGTAGACATCTGTAAGTATTTACCCTCTACCAAAGCAGGAGATAAACAGTAAGAAGATAATATCTTCCTGCCACAATCAGAGTTTAGATTTAACCTATGAAACATCACAAAATTGACTTGAGGCTGCGTCACTGAGGATGCGTAGACACAAAGATCCTCCAAGGTAAGGTTAGTGAACATAATTATAGCAGAAATTGAGGGAGAGATTTAAACTGCCTGATTCATTTGTTAAACTAAATAAAATGGTGAGACTTCATATATGTAAGCAGAGAAAACATGAGGGCAACAACAGGGCTTTCTGCATTTTTTTAGCACTTGGGACTGTACAGAGTTAGGGTTCTGGAGGAAGTAAACTTCCTGTCTGATTTAGTATGATCATATAGCCATTAAAATAATGCAGTTTTGGAGAGGCTCTGGACATTTTAATTCAAACTGAGGTTAGTTCTGAGGTGAGATCAAGTTGCTATAGGGCCTTAACAAATTTAGTGTTGAGGATCACAAATCATATTCAACATAGCCTCTCTGGACAACCTGTTTCTATGCTTGCTCATTCATATTTGAGCACAATCTGGCTTCAATTCCTCTATAACACTAATAGAAAACAGCCATTAGGTGCTCCCTGAGCTTTCCCTTCTACAGCTTATACATGCCTAACATTAATTTTTGCTGAAACAGTAACTTCCACAGACACAATCACCTTTCTGTTTTTGCTTTCTGACCTTCCTTGATCCACTTTAAACCTTCCTTTTTCCCATCTTCTGTCCTTCTCCTAAACTTTCTGCAACAGGTTTCACATCTTCCCATGGTTCCTTAAAACTTAGAATAGTAAGTTTTGCACAGTCCCCAGATTGCCTGTGTTCCATAGGAAGTCCTAAAACCATCTACACAATAAGCAGCGTGGCTTTTGTGGGGAAGAATTTCCTTTGTTGATTGACCCTGATGGGTTTCATACTAGGGATAATGGTGTAACCTTTGTTCTTTGATAGCCTTAGAAGCAGCCCATAAAGCTCACTTTAATTTCCACTGATTAGGTTCTGAATGATCAAGTAACAATGGTTCCTCTGCTTACTATTGCTCCTCCCATCCTTTCCAGGTCTATGTTGAATTGGCTCAGCTTGTGCCCAAACAAGCAGGAAGTATTCATTAACTCTGGTATCCATTACCATTAAGTCTCCACCACTATGCTTTTGATGTTGATACTCATGTAGAAGCTGTTCTTGTCCTTCAATTTGTCACTATTTCAACTGCATCCAAGTTGACTTTGATAACTTTAAGCCTGGATGCTTGGACAATGTATTTGTCCCCTCCTGGGTAGCTTTAGCATTTGTGCTAGCTCAGGAGCTATGTTCTCAGCCAATCTGGCTTTCAACCATGCCAGTTCACCTTGACTGCACATGGGAAAGGACAGACCTCATGTACTGAGGAAGCTGTCCTTAAAGATCAATGAGCTCTACTGAGCTTTTCATCCTTCAGACCATTCTCCCAATGCACATGGACTACCAGTTTCCTCAACAAGCCTGCTTTATTGAAGTCCTGGCTCATTTTCTGTTACTGTGCTGTTCTGTTTATGTTAGGGTCTTAAACTCCTCCACTTCATGGTCACTGTAGACAAGTCTCCTATTGATCATTGACCACTTCTTTCTTGCTCATAAGTGGCAGGTCCGGCACCTGCAGCTAAAATCTCTGTGTTTTCCAGAAACCTTCTGGATTACTTATGCCCTGATGTGATGCTCTTTTAGCAGATCCTAATTTAACCATCTAGCACTCTTAATGAGTTAGTACCATTGCTGAAAGTGAGAGAGAAATGGTGTTTTATTTTAAAACATAAGTGTAGTGTAAGGTTCCTAAAAAGAATAAGCATAATGACCCTTCATAATCCACTTAAATTTAAAGAAAACATTGTCAATAATGTTATATTATACATTATTTTGGTTATAGACCTATCAAGTCCCTTCTCTCTCAGCTGTTACTTGAGCTTCCATTTCAGCAGTTTACATTTAAAATGCAGATGATTCTTTTTTCATTTTGTTTTGGTTTCAAAAGCAACCTAACTAAAGAGTAACGTTTAAAAGAGAAGAAAAACAGTCCCAAAGGGCTACTATGAGTAATGTACCAATTATTTTCTGTGCTACAATTATATTTTCTGCCCTGAGAGAATGCAACAAAATATTGCTGTATTAAAAAGAAAAAAAAAAAAAAAAAAAAAAAAAAAAAAAAAACATTTTTGCAAAAGAAAATATT
>NDXB01003860.1:85770-114273 GCA_002631895.1 Agapornis roseicollis
TTTTTCATGCAAAAATAAAAAAAAATATTCTTGTATAAAAAAAAAAAAAAAAAAAAAGAAAGAAAAAAGAAAGAAGCATTTTTGCATAAGGGAAGTGTGACTGCAGATATTAAATATTCCATTCCACTAGGACTGAATTACAGAACACCTACATTTCTAATTAACACTCTGTAGTTTCAGGACAAGTTCATCCAAATAATTACATTTACAAACATAAAAATGGCCAAAACCATCCACCCACAAGTTACCACAAGTCTGTGGAAACTCCTGTGTCTAAAAGGCCAATGTCTTATTACTACAAACAGTTGTATCATAAAATTTTTCTCTAATACTTATCAAAAAATACATTAAATACAAATATTGTCTTTCTTTATGCTATGTCTTTTGGAAAGCTCCAGAGTCCAGGTGTTCTGGAAGTTGGAAACCATTCCTCTCAGTTCTGGTTACAGCATGTTTAAAAATCTTATTCTGATGTGAGAAATATTCCTTTTATATCTTCCTCTGTGAGTTTACCTTCCTTATTATGTTTGCACAGAACACCAGTGTTTTGTCTCTACCAGTGATGTTAGAGAACTTTGTATTCAATAATGTTTCTTTCAGCTCAACTCAATCTGAGCTACTACTTCTTTGTGTTTCAGTTATTGTCTACACTCCATCATTCATAGATTGATTAATATTTGCTTCTATAGTACTGAAACAAATGCTTTTCCTTTCCCATCCAGAAAATCATGATCTTTCTAAGCACAAGAAGTGCTCAACTGATATAATTTGTCTTTATTTAAAAAATCATCTATTTTACTCTCTGATGTGGTCAAACCAATTGCCTTACAGTTGACCTGATAACATGTTCTTGTCTTTTACATATATAAATAGAGAGAAGCAGGCTCTTTAGATGTGGAATTGAGATTACTACCACTGTGTTAGAGAAGTTACAAATATTCATATATGTTCCTTTGAAAGACATATTGAGGTGAGTTGTTAACCATCCCAAGGGTGTCACATCTCAGTGTTACAGGCTCTTACAGTGAAAGTAAATGCATGGGGTTCTTCAGATTCTTATCACTTTAATTAAGTTTATGATGTCATTAGATCTGTAATCTAGGAAGTCTTAAACTCATTATACATCATATTCATGTTCCTTGCACTAACAAGGGCCAAAGGTATTTGAAGAGATACTAAACTTCTGTTTGAAGTGTGGGGAGCCATAGAAGCATCAAATAGGACGACACAGGGTAAGCTTGTTTTGGGCTGCATAGATGATGTGATCTTGTTTGATATTAACCAGTGTATTCTCAGTCCAGAAGAATACATAAGCATTTGATTAACTTTAAAGAGGCAAATTGTTCAATAGATTTAAACTTTCCTTTAAAAGTGTTATTTATATGGATTAGTGGTGTGTTTCATGGTAATAATGCAAAGACTAAGATGGAAAAGAGAGAAGCAGCAGACAGGGGATCTAGTTAAGTAGTTATAGAAATACCAAGTTTAATTGAAGTCCCATGAAGTGCTAGAGCTCCAGGAAAAAATACATATTGAAAGACATTTAAGACGTTAATTGAAGGAACCTGCCTTGTCCTTTCTTTCACTATTGTTTTCCATGGAAAAATGCATTGTTAACAAAACTGTAACAAACATATCCAGAAATGCAAATCAAAGCTTTTTTAGGATTCTAAGCAATAGATTATAGGAAGTATTGGACAGTTAACTAATTAACTAGCTCTGTTAGTATCTTTGACTAATTGTTTAAAATCAATTAGACTGTTAGCAAAAATCAATGAGGTTTTTCTTTTTCATTTGTTTCAGAAATGGATCTTGGAAGAAAAGTCCTCATATTCTGGATAAAGCATACACTGGAAATTGATAGATATCAGTGTACGTTTGTCAGAAATACATTCTAGATCAGTTAGCTTGATTTTTCCAACCTCCTTAGAGAATTATTGTAATTCTGGTGGAGAAACAGAGAGAAAAGTGATTAGAAATTCTTTCTGCTAGTAATGGGATGACAGAATATATGTTACAGCAGTCATTCAAAATATTATTACACCTCTTTAAGTTTTTTTTTGACTAATGTAATGCAGGTAAAATGGCTTGTCAGGAATGAAAGCTGGAAATTTCATATAGGTTTCACTGAATTTTCCATATTAAACACAAATCAAGACTTAGTAAATATATCCATCCTCAGGAAAATAAGAGCTTACAAACTCGAAGTGGTGTGAAAACTCATGCTGTTTTTTATAGAACACTAACATCTTTAGGGAGCACAGTATGAAGAGAAATCTCTACCCTAGGCTAAAACAGCACAAACAGTTCACTTCCAAGCTGTTCAGAGTTAGCCCTCTCTGGGGACAACTTGTGAGCCTGCACCACTTAGCATTTAGTCTTACTGTCCTCCAGGAACCCTGTAGTGCTCCTGGGACACAATCTGCGTGTGTGAGCATAGTTGTTTTTCCACATAAGGAGATAGCTGTTGAATCATAGAATAGTTAGGGTTGGAAAGGACCTCAAGATCATCTAGTTCCAACCCCCCTGCCATAAACAGGGACACTGCACAGTAAACCATGCCACCCAAGGCTCTGTCTAACACGGCCTTGAGCACTGCCAGAGATGGTGCATTTACAGCTTCCTTGGGCAGCCCATTCCAGTGCCTCACCACCCTCACAGTAAAGAATTTCTTCCTTATATCCAATCTAAACTTCCCCTGTTTAAGTTTTAACCTGTTATCCCTTGTCCTGTCACTACAGTCCCTAATGAAGAGTCCCTCCCCATAGGTCCCCCTTCAGATACTGGAAGGCTGCTAGGAGGTCTCCATGCAGCCTTCTCTTCTCCAGGCTCAACAGCCCCAACTTTCGCAGCCTGTCTTTGTATGGGAGATGCTCCATCCTTGTGGTCTCCTCTGGACTTGTTCCAACAGCTCCATGTCCTTTTTATGTTGAGCCATACGAAGACAGGCTGGGAAAGTTGGGACTGTTCAGCCTGGGGAAGAGAAGGCTGCGTGGAGACCTCATAGCAACCTTCCAGTATCTGAGAGGGGCCTATAGGGATGCTGGGGAGGGACTCTTCATTAGGGACTGTAGTGACAGGACAAGGGATAACGGGTTCAAACTTAAACAGGACAGGTTTAGATTGGATATGAGGAAGAAATTCTTTCCTGTTAGGGTGCTGAGGCACTGGAATGGGTTGGCCAGGGAGGTTGTGAGTGCTCCATCGCTGGCAGTGTTCAAGGCCAGGTTGGATGAAGCCTTGAGTGGCATGGTTTAGTGTGGGGTGTCCCTGCTTATGGCATGGAGGTTGGAACTAGATGATCTTAAGGTCCTTTCCAATCCTAACTATTCTACCACTCTATGATTCTATAGGATACCAGAACTGCACACAACACTCCAGGTGAGGTCTCCGGAGAGGAGAGTAGAGGGGCAGGATCATCTTTTGCCTGCTGGTCACGCTTCTTTGGATGCAGCCCAGGATATGGTTGGCTTTCTGGGCTGTGAGTGCACACTGCTAGCTCATATTCATTTTGTCATAGACCAATGTGCTGCAGCTTAAGAAATTATTTCTTTTAAACCATTTAGTTCAGCTTGTATATTGCTTTACCCTTGGATGTCCCACTGGTAGTTCAGTGGTGGCATTGTCCTTTGCATGAGGTTAGAAAGCCTATCATTTTAGTGTTGTAGGGTGCATAGCACAGATGAAGTCATCCTGCATTTGTCTCATTCGTGCAGCCCTTAGTGAAGTATCCTATTATCAGTGATACTCTTTTTTCTTTAGGACATCGACTTTGCTTCAGGATCCTACCTGGAAGAGAACTGGTGTTCATGGAGCTTGGGTAATGATGGAAAGTTGACCACACAAAGAAAAGCAGAGCAAGCCAAGTTGATGTTGCGTACATATCTCCTTTGAAACCTGGTAAGGTCTTGCGCAGGCTTATGAAATAATCAGGGAGCCAAGTCAGAGTCATGCTAAAGTACAGTGCCATTGAACAATACCATGCAGGATTAGGATACCCTTTAGACCAACAGAAAATGTTCCACCAGAAGCTACATCAGCCCCTGATGCAAGTGACAAGGGTTGAGGTATTGAAATATTCTGACTTTATGTTAGACCAGTTTTAGTGGAAGAAATGTCATGCTATCAGATACTGTAGGAATACTGATACAGTTCCAGCAGGGTAGCCTGGAGGAAGAGGAAACAGGAATGCCTACAGAATGAGTCCAGTATACAATGAATTTACACCTGATTGTCTGCAGCAGTGCTTTTAAACTCAGACAGAAAGAGGTAGCAATGATCATAGAGTCAGCTAGGTTGGAAAAGACCTTTAAGATCATCAAGACCAACCATTACCCCAGGACTGCCAAGGCCACCACTAACCCATGGCACTGAGGACCTCATCTAAATGTTTTGAACCCTTCCAGGGAAGTAGCCTGGGCAGCCTGTTTCAATGCCTGAGCACCCTCTCTGTGAAAAAATGGTTCCTAGCATCCAATCTGAACCTCCCCTGGTGCAGCTTGAGATCGTTTACTCTTGTCTTGTCTGTTGTTACTTGGGAGAAGAGACTGACACTGAACTCACTCCTTCTCCTGTCAGGCAGTTGTAGGGAGCAATAAGGTCTCCCCTGAGCCTTCTCTTCTCCAGACTGAACCCCGCAGGGTCCTCAGCCATTCTCCCCATCATACTTGTGCTTCAGACCCTGCACCAGCTTCAGTGCCTTTCTCTGGCCCCGCTCCAGCACCTCAATGTCTCTCTTGTAGTGAGGGGCCCAGAACTGAAAACAGGATTCGAGATGCAGGTTAAACGAAGCCTTGAGTGGCATGGTTTAGTGTGGAGTGTCCCTGCTTATGGCAGGGGGGTTGGAACTAGATGATCTTAAGGTCCTTTCCAACCCTAGCTGTTCTATGATTCTATGCAGTCTCAGCAGTGCCGAGCACAGGGGCTAAAAGACGACAGTGGAGAATGCGGGCATCGATCCCGCTTCCTCTCGCATGCTAAGCGAGCGCTCTACCATTTGAGCTAATTCCCCTCATGGTTTTGCATCCCCGTAGGAGAAGGCTGCAGCATTCTCTTGGGGAGGAGATGCAAGTAAGATGAAGCAGGAACTGCAGGTTGGCTCAAAGACTGAGTGGCACAGTGAATGGTCGTAAAGTATAATGGTCTGCACAGTCATCTAACTGCATACTATACATGACTCAGTTAAGATTACTATCACGCTAATATTGTGAAAGGCTGAAAACAATGCCAGCATTTTGGCAGTGGCAGTCTGTAGGAATGTGAATTTAAAAACAACAAAAAAAGAAAAGAACCATGGCTTTTTTAACACTAAAGATAGAAAAGACTATTTGTAAATTTGATTTTTAAATCCAAGAAAAGAAAGAAACAGAGCTAATCTGGGGAGAAATGAAAGCTGGCTCACAGGCTTTGCCATGAGAGATTATTTGCCGTGCCATTTGAGACTGGATCAATAAACCATTAGACCAGTTCCCTTTTCTCATCTACGCAAAAAGTACAGTGATTTGAAAGGCCAGTTTGCATGCAAATAGAAATATAGATCTAGTCCTTGTGCAGAATCAGGGCAACAACAGCCTTAGGCTTCTCAGGTTGACCAAAGCTGCTTAGGAAGCAGATGATTAACTGTGGCAGGTTTTGTGTGCTTATCTCTTCACATAAAGATGAGAGTGCAGGTCAACTTTCTGATATTTCTACTACATTCCTTCAGGGATTCACATCATTCCAGATCTCCCTTCCTTACCAATGAGACAAGAAAAGAGAAATGACCCATACCTATACTAATCCATTCCAGATGTCAGGAGAGTCAGATCAGTAACTGTGGTTTAAATGGTGTCAGAGTTTGAGGCAGCTCAGCTATGTCCATCTGCAGCCCTGTGCTTTGAGCTAGAGACTGCTACAAAAGAAAGGAACTACAGTTTTGGCAGTGTTCAAAAAAGCAAGAACAAGTCTTTTTTTTGGCCAGAAGATGGAGGTGGGCTTCAACTAACTTAATTTTAAATTAGACATCTATAGCTAAGCTAATCACCCAAGTTTCTCATTCTAGCCAGCAGAGAGAGTAAATTTTTCAGAGTCATTTTTCTGCCCTATATTTAACCATGTTTTTTGTCTTAAGCTGTATTGCACCAAGAAGGAACTATTCTCTCCACTAACTATAAAAGAAGCTGAGATACTTAGTTTGGCTATGCACATTGTGCAAGATGAACCAGACTCTTAAGTCCCCAGTTAGTTTTTCTACAGTAACAGCTAAAAATAGGAAGTTAACATCTAGCCACCAACACACCCTAAATCCAAGTGTAAGAATTACATTTAAAGAGCTCTGGAAATGAAAATTATGAATCTGGCTCAAGAAAGACAGCAGATTTCTCACAGTTGGCAGTGGAAATGGTTATTTGAAAGAGGCAGCCAGCATCCTAAGTTATACCCTGTGGACAGGCTGTCTGACAACGGACATTTTGTGAGCAATCCAGAGACCTTGGTGTAAGGCAGCCTGCCTGAGAACAGAAACGGAGTCGAGATAAACTGAAGGCCATGGATTAGGAAGTACAAGAAACACCAGCTGTAAGAACTCAGAGGTAGGCGGAGGAGAGGGGAGCTGAGAAGTTCTGGGGCTCAAGTTCCCAGGATGGTGTTATCCAATCCTAGTATTGTTAAGGGTTAAGATGCCCAATCAACAATTANGAGATAAACTGAAGGCCATGGATTAGGAAGTAAAAGAAACACCAGCTGTAAGAACTCAGAGGTAGGCGGAGGAGAGGGGAGCTGAGAAGTTCTGGGGCTCAAGTTCCCAGGATGGTGTTATCCAATCCTAGTATTGTTAAGGGTTAAGATGCCCAATCAACAATTACCAAATCACTGTAGCTGTGCTAAGAATCTCTATATAACGTTGACACTTTGTCTAATAAAATGGCATTCACTTGATCACATTGATCGTTTCAGCGTTGTCTGTGACTCCCGCATCAACAATACCCTAGTGGACAGGTCAATGCAAGGGGAAAGAAGTGTACCAGACTGGGTGCTTACAGAGGTATACTTTAAACAGCAGTTGGAGTCATTAGTTAATGAAGACAATTGGGTTGTTCACAATGTAGTGGTGCTCCTGGTAATATCCCTCCCATAACAGGGCTGGTACAAGGCACTAGAAGTTGTTATATTCAGAACTCTTAAGGAAATCATCCACCAACGTTTTGATCTCTGGTCTTACTTCAAAGCTATCAGCCTTCTGCTAGGTCTCAGCATCATATGAATCTCCTACTTCAATGTCAGTTTGTGACACACTGACTAATTGGTTTTGGCTGCTTTTAAAAGTCTATTACATCATTACTCTTGGACATGTACATAGCTCGTGGTATTGCCTTCATGACAACTGTGTACTCATCATGAAAGAATTAGGACTCACTTGTTTTAGTCTTGCTGGAATATACAGACTGGTCAGGTGAAGATAATACCTGGACCATTTCACTGTTAAGAAGGAGCCAGTTACAAAAGATACGGGGGATTCAAATAAAAGCACTGAATCTTGCTAAGTTATGTGAGACCTTTAAATATTTGTTAATTCTTCCATTAAAGCTTAAAAAAAAAAAAAAAGAGAAAGGAGAATGTGTGTGCCAGAAGGGAGAAAGGGTGAGGAAAGTAAAACATTAAAGTCTTGAAACATGTAGAGTATCAAGTAAGGATGTCAATTTGACAGTGCCCTTCAAATGCTTTTCTTTTAGCAGAGAGTAATTTTAAAGGAAAAACCTAAAGGGAGAGAAACTACTTAATAGTTTTTTAAAATTATTCCACGTAGTAATATTTACCCATTCTGGGAAGAATTTATCTTCCCATTCCTTTTACTTATTGGGACTACTAGTTTTTCCTTCTTTCTTTTTTCCCCCTTGGTGTATTTGATGGTAGTACAGAGCCCATAAAGAACCTTATTTATTAGTTATAAATTAGCTGAGATTGTCTGAAGGTTTTGCTACTGCTGTTATTAAAGCCTGATGTTATTTTCTTGAGGACAAAACAGTAATAACCCACGAAAGTGGGGAACGAGAGGAATGGTGCAGTAGCAGTGGTTCTTTCTGCTGTTGCTTTCTTGTAAATCTCACTGATAAGGATGAAGAGTAATACAAACAGTTTTATTATATACTAAAAAAAAAACAAACCAAATAAAGTTCTGCTACCATCAGGATGTTTAAAAAGCTTTTAAGTGTGTTGGTGGTATTTTTGTGTGTGTTTGTGCCTTTTTCTTCATTTTTTTCTTTCAATTTTTCTTAATCATAGGTTCACAGTAGAATTGTAAATGAAATCGTTATGCAGGGCCACATCTTTCTAAACAGAAGTGTAAGAAAAGAACAAGAATGAGAAGGGAAAAGGTCATTGAAGGAGAGGATCAACGCAGGGTAAGGGTTTCCTCACTTCTGACATGTCACTGCCTGGGCTCTAGGAGCCATTATGGGGTGCATGGGAAGAGCATTGAAATGGTGATGGTCTGGGCAGGGTAAAAGAAAGGCCACTGTCTTTGCGCTGGATACTGGAGGAGCCAGGAGGTCCAAGCTAGCTACTGAGGAGTCCGTGACGTCTAGGGATCAGCTGAGGGACCATTCTCCATGTGTATGTCTCTGTGTGAGAGGTATCTGGAAGGCCACAAGGGCCCAAGGGCCAGCCTCTGAGTAAATTCAGTGTCTAAGGACTATTATTGCATGCTCTATAGTGTTGGTGTGTCCAAGTGGGTCTGTGTACCATTAACTGGAGAGGGGATCTTAAATCCCAGTGTTGGCAACTTTGAGGGCTTGAGATGCAGGCTCAGCTACTAGGCAGACTGAGCATCTGAGGTCATTTACTGCAGTAATTGCTTATATGTATAAACAAGTTTTATTTCTTTTATGTTATAAATAGACATTTTATAGATAAATATATACTACTTATACATATATGCATTTTCTACTAAAGGACTTCCATCCAGATCAGAAAGGAGAACAGGACAAGGCCTTTGGTGCTGTTTAGGCATACACATTTGCTGAGCATGTTTGTTTATTTTGATCTGTGTGGCTAGCTGTGTGTGCATGCATATGTGTGTGGTATATGTCTGTTTGTGTATGCGCTTACTGTAACACACTCTCAGCCTCATTGCTGGCTGAACCTGGGGCATGTACAGCACCCCTGTTCGTTGACCCAATCTGACCACTCCCTAGCAATTAGGACAACTGGAATCAGGTTGGAGATGCTTTCTCTACAGCTGCAGGGACCTGGTAGGAAGTGGCAAGAGAGTATTTTTGTCTATTTCAATAGTTCATAACGCTTCAGGACCGTGAGAGTCTCAGCTGCACCAAGAGGCAAGATACAACCCTAAGCAGCAACAATTCTTCTGCTTTGAAACTGGTTTCTGGCTCCAGGGAAATTCTTGTTCAGGCTGTGGAGTGAATCTTGGAACCGCTGCCTTATGGGAGGTGAGTCGCCACTAAATTGACATTCTGTGCCTGAGCTGACAGCTTTTCCTAAGATCTGATTTCTACAAAACAAAACTATTAATAATTAAGGAGTGAGTAAAAGCCTGTGTCACTCCTTGGCTATTTGGTATTGGCATTTGATGACAGCCACATTATTAAACGTGACTTTGATGCTGGGCTTTCCATAAAGCAAAATAAAATATATCTGTCTAACTGAATTTAAAGAGTCATATACTTTCCACTGTTCCTGATCATTCTGCATGAAATATTTACTCCCAAGACAGACTTCCTGTCTATTCCCCACACTTTTAATCTCGTGTGGGTGACTTGTATCAAGCTTGAATGCCCCATGATGCCTTTCTCTTTAATTTTTTATTATTTTATTAATCTATGACTAATTGTTCTGTTAACTGGTTGATCTGAGGTTTTCGCAGCAAAATCTGGCGTGATGAAGCCACTCCAGATTCTTGGAGTTCCCCCAATATGATCTGTAAAGCTGTTCATGGTGTATTAGTAGGAGACTAATTGGACTGTTCATGTCTCAGAGCTTGCTTATCAACAGCTCTAGGTAACAGTTCACTTGGGCTTCTGCTTTCCAAAGTAAGAACCTGTGTGGGTCTCTGCTGCTTGAAAACACAAATGCAAAGAGTCAAAAAGAGCCCAGCACATGACATCTGTGATTTACTCCTCACTGAGTCAGACCTGAAAGAATGTCTGGAAGCACAGTGAGTGAGGAATGCAATTCCTTCCTTCTGGAATCAAAGACAAGACTTGAAGTTTCATTTCTAATACAAAATATGAGAGCAACGCTTGGAATTCACACTGCTTTTCTGCCAGAGGTAAAACCTAGGCAGAAATTCTTTCTCACTTTTTCACTCCATTCTCTGACCTCATCAATCCTGAGTTCTTTTTGATAAAGTGAAGCCAATTCAAAAAGAACTTAACTTCCCCCGTGTTATTAACAGGCTTCTTGTCAGAGAATATGTTGCAATGAGGAACATCTGGGTCTTTGAAGTTATTCAGGCATAAAGGTTTATTCTCTAAAAAGAAGTTGATCTGTTTGCACTTTAAATGAACAGTGATTTTCTCAGCAGATGAACAAGACTTTCTTTACACATTCTCTGAGATCAACCTGTTCAGAGGTGATGTATCCTGCTTCCAGATCCTGTTTTAACTTCGATGGTGGAATCTGAGATTATTCTGGGCTGGTAGATTTTAACTTCTCCTGTACAAAGCTGTACAGCCAGAGATAACTTAGCCACAGCGAGTCTGGGGTTGACACCAGGCTGGGAAAAACCATAGTTGTCCTGGAGAGCAGGGCCAATGTTCAGAGGGCTCTTGGCAAGCTCTAGAGAGATGGGCTCACAGAAAACTCACGGAGTTCAACAAGACCAAATGCCCTTGGGAGACGCAGAGCACAGTATCTCATTTAGCAGCTCCAAGTAGAAGAGCCATATTAACAAACTGGAGCAAGTGCATCAAGAAGTTCTTAGCAAAGTTAGTGATTGGATCTACAGGGTTCCAGGAGAGGTTCATTTGGTTTAGGCTGGAAAACCAAAGGCTCTGAAGGCATGTAACGGCTGTCTTCAATCTAATGGAGGCAGTCGGTGCTTAAAACTATACAATGAAAGGAAAAGGAACAACTGTCAAAGATGTAAAAGGGGAGTTTCTAAGAGACAAGGAAAAAGCTCTATACAATGGGGGTGGTTATACACAGAACAGGCTGTCCAGAGAGCCTGTGGAGATTGTTCTTGGAGACATTTAAAACTCAGCTTTTCACAGACATGAACAACCTCAATTAACTTTAAATTTATACATGTACTGAGAAGATGGAACCTCCAAGGGGTCTTTCCAAGTTCATTGTTTTCATATTTCAGTATGTATGCACAAACCTTAGATCACTGGAAACCTGAACTTCCTCTGAGTCTAGATAACAGTTAAGATCCAACCCCCCTGCTGTGGGCAGGACCACCTCACATTAAACCATGCCACTCAAGGCTCTGTCCAACATGGCCTTGAACACTGCCAGGGATGGAGCATTCACAGCTTCCCTGGCCAACCCATACCAGCACCTCACCACCCTAACAGGAAAGAATTTCTTATATCCAATCTAAACCTCCTCTGTTTAAGTTTGAACCTGTTACCCCTTGTCCTGTAACTGCAGTCCCTAATGAAGGGTCCATCACCAGCATCCCTATAGGCCCCCTTCAGATACTGGAAGGCTGCTATGAGGTCTCCACGCAGCCTTCCCTTCTCCAGGCTCAACAGCCCCAACCTTCTCAGCCTGTCTTCATAGGGGAGATGCTCCAGTCCCCTGGTCACCCTCATGGCCCTCCTCTGGACTTGTTCCAACAGTTCCATGTCCTTTTCATGTTTAGGACTTAGGCCCCATCCGGAAGCTATCGGGTGAACTGCCTACACAGGATTTGGAGAAGGCTGGGGTTCTGAAAGACTTCTTTGCCTCGGTCTTCAATGGGAAAGGCTCTGACTGCACCACCCAAGTCTCAAGGCAGACGCAGGGACTGTCTAACCCTAATGAGAAGGACTTCGGGGTGGTGATCAATGAGAACATGAACATGAGCTGAATACAGTGTGCGTTTGCAGCCCAGAAAGCAACCGTATCCTGGGCTGCATCCAAAGAAGCGTGAGCAGCAGGTCCAAGGAGATGATCTTGCCCATCTACTCTGCTCTCGGGAGACCTCACTTGGAGCATTGTGTGCAGTTCTGGTGTCCTCAACATGAAAAGGACATGGAGCTGTTGGAACAAGTGCAGAGGAGGCCATGAGGATGATCAGGGGACTGGAGCATCTCCCATACAAAGACAGGCTGGGAAAGTTGTGTCTGTTCAACCTGGGGAAGNCCCAGAAAGCAACCGTATCCTGGGCTGCATCCAAAGGAGCGTGAGCAGCAGGTCCAAGGAGATGATCTTGGCCATCTACTCTGCTCTCGGGAGACCTCACTTGGAGCATTGTGTGCAGTTCTGGTGTCCTCAACATGAAAAGGACATGGAGCTGTTGGAACAAGTGCAGAGGAGGCCATGAGGATGATCAGGGGACTGGAGCATCTCCCATACAAAGACAGGCTGGGAAAGTTGTGTCTGTTCAACCTGGGGAAGAGAAGGCTGCGTGGAGACCTCATAGCAGCCTTCCAGTATCTGAGAGGGGCCTATAGGGGTGCTAGGAAGGGACTCTTCATTAGGGACTGCAGTGACAGGACAAGGGGTAATGGGTTCAAACTTAAACAGGAGAGGTTTAGATTGGATATGAGGAAGAAATTCTTTCCTGTGAGGGTGCTGAAGCACTGGAATGGGTTGTCCAGGGAGGTTGTGAGTGCTCCATCCCTTGCAGTGTTCAAGGCCAGGTTGGATGAAGCCTTTTGTGGCACGGTTTATTGTGAGGTGTCCCTGCTTATGGCAGGGGGTTTGGAGCTAGATGATCTTAAGGTCCTTTCCAACCCTAACTATTCTATGATTCTGTGATTTGATAGGATACCAGAACTGCACACAATACTCCAAGTAATGTCTCGCAAGAGCAGAGGGACAGGATCACCTCCTTCAATGTGATTGTCACGCTTCTTTGGATGCAGCCCAGGATACAGTTGCTTTCTGGGCTGCAAGCACACACTTCTGGCTCATGTTCATGTTCTCATTGACCACCATCCCACGTCCTTCTCCGCAGGGTTGCTCTCAATCTCTTCTCTGCCCAACCTGTAGCTGAGCCTGGGATTGTTCCTACCCAGCTGGAGGACCTTGCACTTGGCATGGTTAAACTTCGTGAGGTTGGCATCAGCCCACCTCACAAGCATGTCAAAGTCCCTCTGGATGGCATTCCTTCCCTCCAGTGGCCTNACCCAGCTGGAGGACCTTGCACTTGGCATGGTTAAACTTCGTGAGGTTGGCATCAGCCCACCTCACAAGCATGTCAAAGTCCCTCTGGATGGCATTCCTTCCCTCCAGTGGATCCACCGAACCACACAGCTTGGTGTCATTGGCAAACTTGCTGAGGGCGCACTCAATCCCACTGTCCATGTCAGCAACAAAGATGTTAAACAAGACCTGTCCCAACACCAGTCCCTGAGGGTCACCACTTGTTAGTGGCCTCTAGCTGGACACTGAGCCATTGACCCTAAACCTTTGAGTGCAGCCATCCAACCAGTTCTTTATCCACCAAGTGGTCCACCTATCAAATTGATGTCTCTCCAATTTAGAGATAAGGATGTCGTGTGGGACAGTGTCTAATGCTTTGCACCAGTCCAGATACTTGATACCCTGATGCTTATACATATTGAGCTCTGTGGGCCTCCCCTGTGATAAAGCAGTTGGGCTGTCCCCTGCTGTGTATCAGAAGATCAATAAGCAGTTTAGAATCTCAGAATGTTGTCATTTTCCTTTCTCCTTCAAAAATACCTTTGCCCAATGAAAATTCAATCTGGTTTTAACAACAACAAGGAAAAATTTAACAGCAATTGAAGCTGAGGTTTTATGTTGGGTCTTGGCAGGAAAGTGAAGGAAGAAAGATTTGAAATCATTTTCTGGAGTAATTCAGTTGCAGAATTTGATTAGGGATCACAGTCTATTGTCTGAGGTTAGTATTTATTCCTTAAGGTATTTCAATTCACTGTAGAAGTAAATGCTAGGGAATGGAAAAACTGTCAAAATACCTTAGCTTTAAGGCCCGCATTGCTAATCGTGACACCCATGCCCCCAGGCCTTGAACCTGTAAGTTCTTGTTCAACAAGGACAGCGTGTGGGAGAAGAAGCTGTACAGAAATTAAGTGCCAGATTTATTTCTCTGCACAGAGTGGAAGTGAAATGTTGTTTTTCCACAAAACTGGTTTTTATTTGCAAGATGGGGAAGGAAAAAAATGGCTATTGTTCACCAAAGACTGTTGGATCTGACAAATTAGTGCGCCACGTCCACAGCCTGTTTATGTTGATTTACACTCACTGGGGGTCTGGCCTGAATGCTGAAATATAGAACTCAGCTTGGTAATGAGATATTTACTCATGTGGTCCTGTTAGCCCCGTTACAGCTATTCAGGATTAAATTGGAAGCTGCACAACTCAGGTTGCTTTCCATTCTCTGTCTCCTTTTTTACCTCATGCTTTCACATGAAACAACTGGCATCTGCCCAGAATGAAGGATCAGCTTGCTAAATCCATCGTGTATGCTTTTGTTCTCTTGTCAAAAGAAAGCTTCCTGATCTTCTGGATTGATCAGGCTATTCAAACCTTCATTTGCTAAACAAAAGAAAGGCAAAATAATGCAAGTGTTATCTGGCTACTGTCTCAGGCAATATTCTTACTGATTTGGAAAATTTGTCTCTTTTTTCATGTATTTTTTCTTTTCTTCATTACATTTGGAATTTTACAGAGGTACATGCATTATTCCATTTCTGGCTTCAGTGGATCTCACAAGCAAATCTGCTGATTCCTTTGTTGAGGTTTATTTGGGTTCTTTCTTATCAATCAGATTTAGAGCTTGTACAACTAGATCCAACTTCAATGAATCTCATAAATTAAATGATTCAGTGATATGCAACAAAGCATACTTACACTACATCCTGGTAGGGGCAGATTTTGAAAGAGATTCATGTACTTTAAGTTAATTCCCAAAGGAACACTGCGTATCAATGGTATCTGAAGAAAGATGTTTTCAGGGACCTCCTAAGGGATCTACCGTTTTCCCTGGAGAAGCCTGGTTTCCTCACTTGAGCACCCATCTGCACCTAATTATATACATCTCATAGTATCTATACTTCACAAATAGAGCTTCAAGTAAAGAAACTATTCATGGCATCAGTACCAGGAAGTATATTGACTGAATATTCGTGAAGATTCATACTAATCACTGGTACCTAAAATACGGAGGCATAAAAATGCCTATCAAAGCCAGGTTGTACAAGAAATAAATTATAAAAGCAGCTCTGGAATAATTTTATAAATCTTTTATGTCAAGAAGAAGAGATGAATCTTGAGATTGGATGGGAGGACAATTGCTTAGTTAATTACCCATGGAAAGTATATAATTTAATTATAATGTAACTGTTTTATAGAATTTTCTGGTTTGCATCAGAACTTATTGAAACAAAACTCTATGAAAATGAGATTATAAAGTAACCTGAGGCCCTTCCAAATCAAACTCTGTAAACTGAATTAAAATCAACATTGGGCCTTTTCAAAAGTATTTGTTATACAGCAAGACATGTTCCTTCACAATAGTGATGGAGTGGAGGAAATAGCTAAAGGCTCTCATTTGATTGTGATTTGTAAAAAGAAACTTTATTTTTTCACCTATCTGTTGGAGAAGTTTTCTCAGTGGTGATGGAAAATCAATGCACTTCCTGGAAGGCAGGATTTAATTTCACAACTTTGAAAACAAAACAAACCAAAAAGGGCATTTATAAGGAAAAAAGGTGTTCATAGCCAAACACATTCAGTGATTCCCCACAGCTGGACTTCCTCTCAACAATCTAATTTTATGAGCCACCCTAGGCTAGAGGAGTATCTTTGCCTCTTTCTATATCTGGAGTGTTCTCTGTTGCTACTCGGCCCTTTCCTCCCATGTAGGAGTATGAATGCATAAAACAGTGTATGGAGCTTTTGATGTTGAGTAAGCCTTTTAAGAGCCATTGCTTTCAAGGAGGAAACCCCTTATTTTTTATTCTCTAAGGCTGCATAACCCTCACAGCTTTTTTTCCCTTACTATCTATTTTTTCATTAGGCTCTATAAAATAGACTTTCCTTGTAGCTTAGTATTACTGTTTGTTCTTACCTTTATTACACTTTTTTTTTTTTTTTTTTTGTTTTTCTTTATTTTCCAGGTCTTTTTAATACTCTGTTTTCCAGATCTCAATCTGGTTTGATTAAGTTTTTTGTNTTTGTTTTTCTTTTTTTCCTTTTTTTCTTTTTTTTTTTTTTTTTTTGGAGTTATCCAGTAATTTTACATTTGCTTCAGATATTTAATTCTGATGTTGAATAACTTACTAAGTAAGTTCTAATCTTTGTACAGTCTTGCTAACGTAAAATTCAGCATGACCTGGATGTTGACTTATTGAAAAGTCAGATGGATATTCTTAATCTTTTAAATACACACATTATGATTTGTGTGCTGATATTTTCAGTTGAAATATCATGTTGGGTAAGTAAAATGTCTGTGCATGTTAGATTAAAGCAGATACCTTCAACAGTAAGACTTGCTATCAGAGAGAGACTTGAGGGGAGGAAGGATAAAGAATTTGTTTACTCGTTTTTGTGGCTTATGGTAAGGCTAAAACACCTGAGTATTCAGAAAACTATCAGGTACTGATTTTTGACTGCAAACTGATAGCATCATCAGCTTCTGACAAGTTTTACCACAGAATTCCCAGTTATCACTGATGTTCTTCATTACAAATTTATACTTCTTCTTTGTTATACTCCGAAGTTTACTTCCCTGGGGCAAAGTATCCCCTTTGTTATCATTCAACCATCTTTTGTTCAGAACATGTTCTAAATACCAGATCTGGATCACTGATTCCAAGAGGATGGTGAACCTCTTCACAGATGGGATATAAGCAGCAAGCTAAGGCTGTTCATCTGGGATCTGTCTGATGCTGCATGAGCCTGTGGTTCCCAGAATCTGAAGGATCATAAGATTTATTCATTATCTGTATTTGTCTTCCTAATTCTTGTGTGTCGTTATCAATACTGTTATTATAGCAGTTTTGTTACACCAATTATGCTATGTCTTACTTACTGAGATCTGGAAAGAGCTCTGCACCTTTCCTGATGCAGAACTGAGGGCTAAAGAGTAACAGTAAGACTTGCACAACCTCCGTAAACTGAAATTCAGATTTGATATTCAGATTTATTTTGTAAGAAAAATGTGTTTATAAAAATAGACCATCTTAGGATGTGTCTGTGATTTCTTGCCCATTGGTCACATCTTAATTCATCATAAACAGGTCTGTGCTGCAGGTTCGTATCTCAGTTCTTTAGCTCTGCAGTACTATGTACACACAAGTGTATTGTCGTAATTACAAACCATGTTTCTTAGCAGATCTCCACTGCACAACGGTAACAGACTATAGCCCAAGGAAAAAGTGTAAATATTCTAGCTATCATGCTGGCCATCAAACTAGAATTTTGAAGTGCCAGACAAGGCAATATAGTCTCTTATAAAGCGTGGGGAAAATTGGCTTAGATGAGACATGTGTGTTTTATGTGGTGAATAAGTCAGTTTTAGAGCAGTCTCAGCTTGTGGTATGCTACAAGCAATAGGGCTTGTAGAGAAAGAGAGATGCTAGCCTAGAAAGCATCTAACCACTTTTGCTTTCATGAAAGAGGAAATAATTCTGCTGTTTACGAAGTCTCAAGTGTGCCTAATTTATCATTTTACTTATGCACGGGTAAGCTTCATACATAGTGTTCTTAATACATGCAGCAGAATGAGAAGGGATGGTGTTGTTAAAAAGAGAAGAAATTGGAGGGAAGTGAACCAGTTCCCCTAAATGAAATATTTTAACCCCATAACTAGTCAGTGGAGAGCAAAAAAAGTATCTCTGACAGCTTACTTATCAACTTCCAGTTTGACTAAATTAGGTCCCTGAACTAAAAAGACTTGTGAATATAGTTGGAAGTTTACCAGTCTGCAGAGAATTTAAACAAATTGTGGTGAACTCAAGCTATTGTTGCAGTGAGAACAAACTGCACTGTCAGCAGGTCGGGAAGTAGGGATGTCTGTGAAATAATAGAGGATGTAAAAAGTAGTGTGGTAGGGATAAAAAACAAAGAAGGAAAGAGAAGGAGCAGAATAGAATAAAATACTTCACAAAAAGATATACATCAAATAAAAAAATGTCTTTCAAAGCCCTGGGCATGCAGGGAACTGTTGTCTATGGCATTTCGATCACTATAGGCACTGCAGAAACTTACAGTGGTTTAAAAAAAAAAATGTATTATTCTTTCTGTTCTGTTATTTACTGTAATTTCTATTTTGACAGCATTAATATTATACATATAAAAAATTTGCTTATAACTTTCTGGGGTGCTCACCTGGGTTCTAGTTAACGGACTATTTTGCACTGAAAAATCACTACATAAAATGCTATTAAGGACTTCCCTAACCACTAGGCTAGACATCCATATCCACACTTGCTTTCATTTCCTGTCACAGTACAGAAATGTCTGTGAATTAAAATTAAAGAAGTAATAGGATAAAATTAAATGCATTAAAATTAAAAGAATAAAATATTTATACTTCTGCTGAGCAAAAGAGCTTCAATGATATCCTAGATCTAAGTATGACATCAAGGATCCGTTTTTTTTATCTTTAGAAAGTGCTCTACATTCTATGTGCTCTTGAGATGTATAAGGCACTTTTTCCCCCTTCTCTCTATATTTTGTTCTTTTTCTGTCTTCTGTATGAAAATACTTGGTGCTCAGTATGTTGCAACTCTTGTGGAGTGCTTAAGGATGACCTCCTGGTTAAAGTCCCTCTGCAAATACAAGTAAATGCTTAGTTTGTGGCTCTGCATCTTGGCATAAAGATCCTATGAACTGCCAAGATGAGGCAGCTCTGGCCACTTGCCTCAGTTTAGAACAAGACATAGGCCAGGGACAGACCCACCTATGTGATTACAACAGCATGATGTGATGCAGGGTCAACCAATACAGCTGGCACCAGTGGAAGCTAAAGAAAAACACTTGATTTTTTCCCTTCCACACTAATTATTCAGTGTCTTCAAGCTGGGATTTACTGTCATCTATTTTCAGAGTCGTGAGGGAGGGCTAGATTAGGGTTGGAGGGCGTTTTCAGATGGCAGTTTGGTACCATGGGATCATAGGATAATTCAAGCAGGAAGGGGCCTCAGGGACTCCAGTCAATAATCCTGCTTGAACCAAGGAGCGCTACTAGGTCAGAACAAGTCACTCTGGTCTATATATTCAGCCTTGAAGTATCTAAATGTCAGCTGACTTTTTTTCTCTTAATTTCATTTTTCTTTTTGTTTTGGGGTTTGTTTTTTTCTTCTCCTTTTCTTTTTCCTTTTTTATTTCTTTTAATGTTCAGATTCCTTTATTTGATTAAGCAACTGTAATATGCAGGGTTGTCTACTCAAAACAGCATGTCCAGATATAACTTTATGTCCTAACTCTGAGCCTGCTAGATGCAAGGTGTGAACAATCTCACCACTATGCAATTTCATTAGCTCTGGGCTGAGTTTCACTATGTAATTTTAACCTCTACCTGCCCACAACATCCAGTGTTGCTTCTCCCTAAACAATGTTGAGCAAGATCGAGTGAGCTGTTGCATAGAAGCTCCTTGCATGTGAACTGCTTTCATGCATAATATAACTAGGAAAGCACATGGGGGCAATTCAAAGAGCATCAATGCTTTTGTCTCTCTCCTGACCCTTCGGGAAACTATTCAAAGTGCTTGGAGTTCATGTTATCACATGCTGTTGTACATCTGCTTAGAGAACTCAGTGAAATCCTGAATATCTCCACCACATCAGGCAATACCTACATTTCCTAGTGTTATGATTAGAAACAAAATGTCTGTAAGAAATGCTTTCTTTATTTTTAGCTGGGTTTGTGTTTCTGTTGGGTTTTTTTCTCCATTGCATTGAATTTATCTAAGACAGCTCTACCTTTTGTCCTGGGTTTAACAGTAGCAGTCAATTTTTCTCCTTCTTAGTAGCTGGTGCAGCTGTGTTTTGACTTTCAGCCTGGGAACAGAACTGATAATAGCAATGTTTTTAGTTACTGCTTGAATGTTTTACTCTGACCAAGGGCTTTTCTGAGTCTCATGCTCTGCCAGGGAGGATGGGAGACCAGGGGGAAGCAGTGACAGGATACCTGACCCAAGCTAGCCAAAAAGGTATTCCATACCACAGCACATCATGCCAGGGGAGGTAATGGGGAGCTACCTGGAAGGGCACACACTTCCCAGTCGGGATTGTTTTTGGCGTCTGATATCATGCTCTCTTCCCTTGTTATTTTCTTATCATTATTATTATTGGTGGTAGCAGCAGTGGTTTGTGTTATACCTTAGTTACTGGAGTGCTCTTATCTCAACCTGTGGGAGTTGCATTCTTTTGATTCTCCTCCCCATCCCTCCAGTACGGGGAGGGCAAGAAAGGGGGGGTTGAGTGAGTGAATGAGCTGTGTGTCTGGGTTTAAACCACGACATCTTTAAATATGTAATTACTTTATTTTGCCTACTACTGCAGAACTTTCCTTGGGGAAGGGTATCAGAACAGTTATCTTCACCTCAGATGAAGTGGAAAATTTAGTTGGAAGTGGCATTTACTGCTGTCTTCAGTAACAATAATCCAGCCATTGAAATGTTACTCAGGTTGTTTCTTTTGACCCTTTTAACAAGATCACAGCTTTCAGCATTTCAAGTACCCTTATCAACCAGACCCAGTGGTGACTTCAGGAAAGGCATTACCTGATGTGGGAAGTTCTAAGGTGTTGGAGTCAATCAGCCCCAGTACAAAGCAAATCTTATCAGAAATCCTTTGCTTTTTACTTTGTATGATTGTTCCCTTCTTTATTGATGCAAGGGATGGAAGGTTTGTTGAAAAAAGAACTCTGTGAGTAGTGTGCAGGCTTTTTCCCTACACAGGTGTCTTTTATGAAACATCAGCTTATTAAAGCGGTTACTACAGTGGGTGTGTTGGAGGTGGTGTGAGTGAAAAACCTTCAGAAATGAGGTCTAAAAACCACAAGGTAACCTTTAAGGCAGTCAGGGTAAAAATCAGCAGGTCACATCAGCATGGATTTCTGCTGTGATACCAAAGCCACAGAAATGTCCTCTTCTCATATTCTCAGTAGCAGTACATCACTGTGTTCAGGAGAAAGCGAAGCTGATAGTTTGATGCACAGCAGCAGACAATGGTACTCCATGACGGAAGATAACCTTTCTCAGCATCAGGCATTAAGTACTGGAGAAGATGCAGGTATTAAGAACAATTAATTTTTTGGGGATAATCAAACAACACTTTCAAATTTCAAAGTCACAGGGATCTTTTGGACTTCCAAACTTAGTGAGGAGTAGAAAGAGGACTTATGGAAATTTAGCTTGAATTTTCCATTCTCTGAATATATCAAAGGAAGACATAAAGAAGATGTTCATCTTGAGGGTGATGAGGACCTGGAACAACTCGCCCAAGGAAATTGTGAATGCTCCATCCCTGGTAGTGTTCAAGGCCAGGTTAGACAGAGCCTTGGGTGACGTGATGTAGTGTAGGGTGTCCCTGCCCATTACAGGTGGGTTGGGCCTAGATGACCTTAAGGTTCTTTCCAACCAAAACCATTCTATTATTCTATGAGTCTATGATTCTATGGTTCTATGAACCACTCACTTTTTTTGGTATGTTGGGAAAAGAAGTAGTTGGGTTCCTCTGTCTTCATTTTTTCTAGGTGTCACCACTGCATTTGCTTTCTGTGCTGAATAACTTGCAATTTTTACATGGATTAAATAATTTTAGACTCCATTGCAAAGTAATTTTGGATCCATTGCCAAAAAATATATTGGAGAAAACTAGATATCCTTATCATATTAATGTGATAATTATTGGTCATTAAATTGTTAGATACTTAGAAACATACATTAATATTTTTATTATTATTGTTGCTGTTAGAGGGATTTTAAAATATTAAAATAACAATAATAAGAAAATTCAAATCTAACTGAAATATTCTTGCATCACATCCATAGTCCACTTATATGGTTTTCGTGAGTAATGGAAATTCATGTGAGTAAGTTTTGTAGCATGAAAAAGTAGTTATTGAATTCTACTAATAAATGTAATAATTTTGTGAGGATCTGGTGTATTCTTCATCATTAGAAGCTGGTTGATGCACTGGAAATGCCATTCTACATAAATGGCAAGGGGTAATCTATAGAATTGATGCAGAGGTCATGGAGTGAAGTTGAAAGGCCTGGGGATATCAGACTTAAGGCCTAAGCCTACAACTACTGTTGTGAAGATCCATTAAAAAGCACTGCTGCAAAAGTCATATTCAGCTACCTTTGATTCCTGGGACTGATTCTATCTTCTTGGTTTGCAGAAAATGATCTGGGAGTCCTGATGGACATCAAGTAAAGCATGAGCCAACAATATGCCCTTGTAACAAAGAATTGTCTTCTGTAAGGTGAACCTGGTACTGCAAACCTGCGTGCTAAAATTGTGTATTACTTTCTATATTCCTGATTCTATCTATAGGGTCTGTTAGTGCTCAATACAGCAACATTCAAAGGATTTGTTTATGCCCTCAGTAAAGATCAATATATTTTCAATATGCCTAGAATAGCTTAATGAGTGTCCTGAAAACCTCATGCAAGATGAAAAATTGATTGGATAAGATTCTTGTTGGAAACTACCTATGAACTCATTGATTTTTGTTAGATGTCAACTTTGCAGAATGCTTCTTGGAAGTTTTCAACTCTGAAACATCTGCAGTGAAAATAAAAGCTCACCTATGTCAATAAAAAGCTTTGATATCCTTCTAGGGCTTAAAACCTTCAGCAAGTGTACATATTTTGGAAAAATGTATAACACATTAGTATCCATTGCTCCTCTTGTTCAAAGCATGCATTTTCTATTGGATGTTAGGTAAGATCATGGCACCACTCAAAGAAAAAGGAAGGAGGACACTTCCGATTTTACTTGCAGTAGGAAATAAAGCAATTGCAGTAGGGATAAAGGATTTACTTGGGGAGCAGAATTTGTTATCTGTACCTAGGCTTTCCTATAGAGTGCCAGAGGAAGGGTATGATTCCCAGCTCATGCTTTTCAGAAGACAGGAGTTTTAGTAAATGCTTTCTGAGGATGGAGGCTTTTAACTTCCAAGTAGCCCAGACCTCTCAGGATTAATAAACTGTTTCTTCTCCTGAAGTTAAATTGCTAAACCCTTTTCTAAAAATAAAAAGGAGAGAAGAAAGACAGTCATTTCCTGTGGAACATAACTAGATGGGAAAAGAATTCTCTGCTTTTTGCCTTGTAGTCAAGTAGTTAAAATAGTCTTCTGGAGATGGAAAAGATTAAGTTTTTTCTGACTAATCTATATCAAACCTATCCTTTTTAAGTAAATGTACTAACAATTAGAGTATAAGGTATCTGAGGCCATATTGTTCCCATTTTTCTACTGTTGAGATTATTGTAAAAATATATAGGTAAATAAATATAATAAACAACAAATACATAATAAATTATATAGATAATCTACATATTTGTAAAAATATATAGATAAATAAATAGATCTACAAATACTATTCTTCAGCTACTCATAGGTTTAAGAACAGAAAGCCAATCGGATGTACTAAATGACGCAGTTGTGTTTTCATACTTACCAACTTACAAAAACTGAACAGCTTCAACAAAAAAATATGAAAAGTCTGATATCTGAATGACCATGTCTTGTCTCAAGTGAGTTTTCGTTGGCTATTTGAGTGTGCATACTTTCAGATAAACTCAGGATTGTATTTGTCTTTCCTTTATGAGTTTCATAGCCATGAAATTATCCAGTCTCCCTTCGTTTTGCATGTAGCCCTGTTTATGCTTAACTCTTTAAACATGGCTAGATATGATGAAAGTAACATCTGAGCATATTCTCTGATCAAATGTTCCATGTGTTCAGCTGGGATGGTGACAATACAGATGCAGAATGAGAGGGTAGGTTTGATTCAGGGTATCATATATTCCAGATGAGTATTTTAATTACTGGCTACTGGGAAAAGCTGACCCACACCACTGTCTCAACCAAGAAATGGCCTCATTGAGTTATCTACTTCAACAAGATGGTAAATTGTAAAGGGAAAGATTAACCAAAATTCCTGAGAAGCATCATCCTGCTGATAGCATCTGCAATTAACCATTTTAGAGGATTTCCAGGGTCAGCATTAGAGTTTTTATAGATTATACTCTTAAAAGCCTAGATGAACGATAACACCAGCCTGTAGATCCTGTCCTCAGAAAACCACTAATATTAAGCACTCCAGTACTGACCTTAAATCGCCTTTGAAGTTAGCTTAGTTCCTTCCATAGGTACAGAATATCTCCATTCCACAGTTAAATATCCATTTTGGGTTTAGTACAATGGTAAAAGGGAAGACAAGGTCAGGATGAAGATCAATTGAGAAAAAAAAGGGAAAAAGAATATTGTGAGAATAACTAGATTAAGGCACTCTTAAATATCCCTAATAAACTTCCCCATTGCTTCCAGGCAATGTGCTTTTAAGCACTATGTCTTAGATTCAGTTTTGTATGAAAGATTCCTCCTTCCCATCATCACTGTACACAGTGAATCAGAATGGTTAGAAATACCTTCAGATTTGCAAGATATTAGAAATAGCAAAAAAGTGTATACGTCTTTTTTTGTATGAAATATAAGCTATTCCAGAAGATACAATTGAAACAAAATGAAAGAAAAGAAAACCAAAACCCAAACTAAGAAAAAAGCTTCCTGAAAATCAAGAAACTTTCATTATCTCAAATTTGAGATAATGAAAAAATCCATTGTGACTTATAAAAGCTAGAATCAAACCTTTTTATATGAAGGTCTAATATAAAGAACATAGAAATTATTGTGTTTTCAGCTTTATTTGTGTCTGCAAAATGGGGAAGAAACTGGAAGGAACTTCAAGAAAATAAATAAATGCTATGAACGGATCAAAACATATGCCTCAGGTCTTCAACTGGAGCCAGTTTACTGCAAGTGATTATTTTCCTTATCTGGTATACATTTAAAAGCTCTCTTTATTTTCCTACCACTACTAATAGAATTCTTCCAATTCCATCTACATTTCTCAAAACCTGTTGCAGTATTTCCTTGAAATGCATGAACCATGAGGTCATATTCTCCACACTCTGCTTCCTAACAGGATGTCCTTTGAGCACATCAGCTCTGTAAATACGATTAGCAATGCATGGTTAGTCTGCGCAGCAGCACTTACTCAGAGAAAAAAAGGGAAACTGTAGTCTTCCTCATTGTTTCCTGAGAGTAGTCAAGCCCAGTGGATTCATTTATTTCCATCTGCTTCACTAGTTTTGTTTCTGAGTAAAGGAAGTATTTCAGATTGAGTACAAGATGTGCAGGTTCAGTTGTGGACATGATCATCTTTGATTCAGCCTCTTGGTTTTTGTTGGGTTTGTTTGTGTATGTTTTTTTTTCCCCCCTACTCTGTTTTGAAAGAAGCAGCTGTGGTGTGATTCTCTCACTGGTAAGGAGAAAAGGCTGTAAGGGAAAGGTAAATCATAATCCCATATGAGGCTAGTGAGCAGCGATTGGTGGTCAAGGAGCAAAAAAGGGGAATGTCTTTTTGAGAGGCAAACTCTATCTCCATTTATCATTTTTCCATACAGTATGTAAATTCAAATCCATTTACTGCACTAAAAAAAAAAAAAAAAAAAAAAAAAAAGAATAAGGGGGATAAAAAATGGTAATTCCTTCATGTCTTTACTAGAAAATTAGAATAACAAAACAGATAAGCTGCCTTCCTCTGCCAGACAAAAGCAAGGTCCTTTGAAATGTGATGATATCAGNAAAAGGACATCAGGAGTATATTTAACTGAGGCAAGAAATGACAGAAATTCTTAGTTGCAGTATCCAGGGTGTCAGTACATAAGTGTCGTCAGGAGGGGTCTTCAGTGTAGACTGCACGCTCAGGAGAGAGGAGTCCAGGTGAAATGATTGGGCCTTGGAAAGGTGAAGGTGGAGGTGTCGGTTTAACTTTTTGTCTTTAAAACAGATTCAGTACTTGAATCTATTTTAACAGGCAACAGATGAAATCAGTTTTCCTTAAGTCATGCCTGTGGCAGTAATTGGTGAGTAATCTCCAATTCTCCTAAATACCATAAATGTCTTAAAACAAGCATTGGAAACTGTCCCATGTGACATCCTTGTCTCTAAATTGGAGAGACATCAATTTGATAGGTGGAGCACTCAGTGGATAAAGAACTGGCTGGATGCTGGATGGCCACACACAAAGAGTTGTGGTCAGTGTCCGGCTGGAGGCCAGTGACGAGTGCTGTCCCTCAGGGATCAGTGTTGGGACCAGTCTTGTTCAACATCTTTGTCACTGCCATGGACAGTGGGATTGATTGCGCCTTATGGAGTTTAACCATGCCAAGTGCAAGGTCCTGCACCTGGGTCAGAGTAATCCCAGGCTCAGCTACAGGTTGGGCAGAGAAGAGATTCAGAGCAGCCCTGCAGAGAAGGACTTGGGGGTGGTGGTTGATGAGAACATGAACATGAGCCGAATGCAGTGTGCGCTTGCAGCCCAGAAAGCAACCGTATCGTGGGCTGCATCAAAAGGAGCGTGACCAGCAGGTCCAAGGAGGTGATCCTGTCCCTCTACTCTGCCCTCGTGAGACCTCACCTGGAGCATTGTGTGCAGTTCTGGTGTCCTCAACATAAAAAGGACATGGAGCTGTTGGAACAAGTGCAGAGGAGGCCACAAGGATGACTGGGGGACTGGAGCATCTCCCATATGAAGACAGGCTGAAAAAGTTGGGGCTGTTGAGCCTGGGGAAGGCTGTGCACAGACCTCATAGCAGCCTTCCAGTATGTGAAGGGGGCCTATAGGGTCGCTGCCGAGGGCCTCTTCATTAGAGAAAAATGTACATGATCAACTCCTTCACACAAGGTCATTTGAAACAAGGCTAAGTCAGTTTCTCCACTCACAGAACAGCTTTTTAGGTTCCTGTTGGATTTTAATGTGTGTATTTTATATGTTTGTTTGCATCCAGTGTAACCATGTTTAGTTACCATAGTATTTTGCTCTTTTTATCATTTAAGTACTTTCTTGGAAAGCTTAACTTCCATTCAGTTCAGGCCTTAAAATCAGTGGAAAAGAACCTGAGAGTTGGCCTGAGTCCAGGTCAAACCAAGGATGTTCTCTGAAAGGGATTTATCATACAGCCACATTTCCAAATTATACATAATGGAGAAGTTTTCCTTCAAGTTTAAGCACTAGCAGACAGAATGCTATGAAACTACAGGCCTTATTTTTTTACTAAGTGTATGTCAGCTTAGATTAACCTTAAGTTTTGAAAACATGTCAAATAAACATGCAGTTTAATGTGTGATCTAAGGGCAGCATCTTTCAAAAGTAAGCATTTTACTACACGCAAGTACTTCCCTACGATAAAGAAATAAATGAAACTAAACTTGACATTGAGAAGATCCCCAAATGCTTAAACTGTGTCAGGGAGATGAAAAAAGTCTTCCTACCTCTTCTGTCTAAACCTGATTGATCAAAGAACCCCATTCTGATCTGTCTCAATTGTACTGCTTAGCGGAATTTGAATGAAAGCAGGATAAACATGACACCAAGGGAGAAATAAAACAAAGCAAAAGAAAGAAAACCCAAAACTTTCTTGATGTTCACTCTGTGTGTCACTTTGAAGGAATTATTTATCCATTTTAGTAAGTTATTCTACTTACTAATATGAAAAGGTTTAATAGGAACAAGAATGTTCTGAGGGCAAATTAATTTGAAGATAGATCCTCAGCAGCTGTAAATTGGTGTAATTTGATGGAATTTGTAGCCTGACCTCAAGCTTCCCCAGATGAATATCTTGCCTATTGTGAGTTGTGTGTTTGAGCAGGATAAGTATTAAAATTAAGCCATTCTAATAAGCTTTATTTTTCTGTGATTTTCTGTTCTCACATCGTGGCTGGTAGCTTGTTAATAGCCCAGCAACTTCAATTAATTTGTTACAAAGTCTCTTCTTATATTGCACTAGACTAAACTCCTTTAACCTTTCCCTATGACACATCTCAAAGGATATTATGCTTGCTGCTCTGCTTCTTAGCTCAAGGGCAATTATGTTCTTGCTGAGGTATTGCAACAGAAGCTGCGGAGAGTGCTCTGGGTGAGGCATAACAAGTGGCTCTCACAGCAATAATACCACCTCCTAAGAGTTATACTACTCCCCCATAGCACACTAAATGTCATGCTCTTAATTTTCTCTTTGGGAACCATGTATTTTATGGCACATTCAAAGGACATTTCCAACATTTCCCCCATTCTTTTTTTTTTTTTTCTTTTCCTCCCTCTTTTTATTTGGCCTTTTTTATTTTTTTTT
>NDXB01003860.1:116441-145798 GCA_002631895.1 Agapornis roseicollis
GGGGTACATTGTCCCTACTTTGTTTTTTATCCACTACATACCTATAGTATCCCTTCTTGTTTTCCTTAACATCCCTAGCCAAGTTTAATTCTAACCGGGCCTTAGCTTTCCTCACCTAGTCCCTAGCTTCCTGGACAACATCCCTCTATTCATCCCAGAGCACCTCTCCTTGCTTCCACCTATTATAAGCCTCTTTTTAACTTTGAATTTTTCTCAGCAGCTTCTTATCTATCAAAGGAGGTCTCCTGTCCCTCCTGCTGCACTTCAACAGGCAGTCTATGTTCCACAGATCTTACTGCAAAGGAGGGAAGAAACTGAAGCCTCTCAGAACTCACTATCCAGACCTGGCTGAACACCAGTCAAGCCAAAGTCTCACATGAAGACATTAACTCATCCATTGCTTATATGGCAGCATTCTGTGCCTTAGCTAGTAGCTTCTGTGTATGCAGAGCAGTCCTCTTTTTTCATCATAAAAATAAAAAGGATAGAAAATAATCTATGAAATATCAGATAACCCCCTAGAGTATCATGTTGTCCATCATGGGCATTCCATTTGTCAATCAAGTCAATTAACAGCACTTTCAAAAGTACTATACCACGTAATTCCTGGAATAGTCTCCATCAGGAGAAAGAAGTGGTCTCTCATTTCATATTCCTATCGCTCTATTTTGACCAGTCTAATTAAATAACTCATTCCATAGATTTTTGACATGAATGGACAGATCCAGTAATCTATAAATTTCATTTTAAACTGGACGTCTATTAAAGACTTTCAGTCATTCCATGAGTTATCATCTTTGCGTTCTTAAAGGAACTCACTTTTTGACAACTGTAATAATGACTAACCATAATCTCATTTATGAATGTATTTTGGAGCTGCTAAGGGGATCTTCTGTGGAAAAAAAATGTCCTCATTTCAGCAAAGTTCCATTTTTCATCTATCTTGCCATTTATGTTGGCTGATGGTAATTATTTAATATAGTTGCTTTTCCCTTTGTCCTCCATCTCTTAATTCCCTATAATCATTCTTAAAAGAACTCATCTTTCATTTCATTAGTGTTTACTTTCCCTAGCATGAAATCACAGTATTCCTGTTATTCAATGATCATTATATTTTCCCTCTCCAAATAATTTGTTATTTTTACTTCCTCCTAGAGCAAACCCAATCCACAAATTATTAGATTCTGAGTAACTTTTAAATGGCTTTGGTCAATCTTTTATATTCTTGTTTACATCTTGGTCTAATCGCATCGGCTGTGACTCATGCTGCCTTTTTGACAATTAGGACACTGTTTATGAAACAAATGGATTATTTATATGACAATAACTGGGAACTAATGTGTGTTTTCTTTGTAATTTGTTAGGTTTCATGAGTTATCAAAACCTTTTCCTTGACAGCTGTCTCCTCTACATGATAGAGGAAATGAGCGCTTAATATACACTGTGGTTATTTCCTGTTAGCGTGCATTACAGACTAATGAAGCCACAACAAAATGAATATTCCTGAAGTTATATGAAATAGGGAAAGGTCAGGCATAAATTATTTTGAAAAGGGCCAAGTTGTGTTTGATCATAAGAATGATGCTTAAACTGCTAATGTAGTGGATTTAACCATCTCATTCCTCTTTCTGCATTAGTACAATGCAGATAAACAGTGACTTCTGCCCAAGGAACTTTCAGGTAGGATCAAAAATATGATACAAGAGCTTAAGCAAGATCATTGGAGAAAAGGAATGAGTGCTTTCAACTTAAGTAAATTAAATCAAGGTCCTTTGAACATGTACTTCTGATAAGAACAGTACTTATATATGGGTTCAAATAAGCTTCGCCTGAAGTGTCCTGCAAAGATAACCATTGTTCCTGTCATGGGATTATTCTGATCATCAGCTGCTAACGACAAGCACAAATAGGTACAAGCCTGTCCTGCTCTTCTTTTCAGCAGACTGCAGTGAGAGGGGCTCTCAGCCATTATGTGTTGCTGTGCTTCCTGACTACACAGTAAGGTTGAGACTGTAATGATTCTGAGATCTAACCATAGCAGGAAAAGTTTTCCTGATTGACCTTCACAACCACTTTCACCCTAACCCTAACTATGGACTTTATTGGTGGTTCACTGGAAGCTGAGATACCTTATGGGGATGCCAGGTGATCAAAATGCCATTATCCATGGACCACTGCCAGTTTTCATTACTCTCACTGGCATGAAAGTAACTGGCAAGTTCTTCTAATTGATCCTTTATTATCTCTCACTACAGTCAAAAGTGGTAGCAATTGGCTCCCAGTTATCCCCCTTCATTCCTTTTCCATCTAACATACATTTTTTCAAAGTCTAAATGCCTTGCTTTTCACTGAGATTCTCAAAACTCATTGGTTTGTCCCAATGCACTGTCAGTGTGTAGCAGGCAGATAGCTTGGTGCTGCTGGCAGCTCTCTCATGCTAATATACTTTTTTCTTCTCTCCATCCCACTTAGTGCAACTAAACCTTTATGGAAAACCTGAATCTTACCTAATCTAAATTGGCATTTACCGGCTTCCTGTGCCTCAAAAGTGCACCCATGACTGAGTATCTGACCCTCCAGGTAATGATACTGCTATTATTACCTTCATTTCAAAGTATATTAACTCTTCAGGCACATGGTACATAGGTGTCGTGACATCCCAGGAGGCCACAGAGCATGACAGGATATCTGGAATGGTGGGCAAGCACAGTGAATCTGGAAGAGGGGTAAGAGAAATCCTTACTGCACAAAGGGGCTTAACACCAGCATGTTCTGTCCACATACAAATTTGTTTGACCTTTTTGGGATCTGTGTTGGAAAAGCAACAAAACTTTAACCTCTTCTGAATTAGGATACCAGCTATGTTGGAACACCTGAGCCTATAGCAACAAACTGGAGTCTGATGCAGTGATATGAGGGCAGGCTTCCTCTGCTAACCATTGTAGCACTGGTAGGTCTAAAGGCAATTAAATGGATTCTTCTACCTTCCGTCCCCCTGAGAAGACCAAGGCAAAGGCACTTTAAGTCATTTCTGCAGAACATACCTGAATGAACATGCATCTGTGTGTATGCATGTGTGTATATTCAGTGGTGAATGTCATGGCCGTGTATATATCCATTTACCGAAGCGAGTCCAGGGAAGAACTATGAACATGACGAAGGGATCGAAGCATTTTTCATATGCAGGAGGGAGGCTGAAATGATGGTGACGCTGTAAGTCAGGATGGCCGAGCGGTCTAAGGCGCTGCGTTCAGGTCGCAGTCTCCTTCTGGAGGCGTGGGTTCGAATCCCACTTCTGACAATTGCCTTTTACCGCCTGGGTATCCGTTATTTCCAGCTGACCAGCAGGAGGGGCTGATGGGGAATGTGTTCGGGCAGCCGCGGCTGCAGTGATAACGGGACGGTGGAGTTTATGATCCCCAGGACGCTAAGAAGTATACACAGCAATCTTAACCACGCTGGACTTTGAGAGCAGACTTCAGCTTCTTCAGGGAACTGCTTGGTAGTGTGAAGACTTTGCATATCAAATGGCACTTAAAATAGTTCCACATTTATATGTAATTTTTTAGGGGAGAAAAGACAAATCAGTTCTGAAAGCCAAATTAAATATGTCAGAAAGCCTGGGTTTGAATTTAAAAACCTGTTCTAGTTGTCAACACATTAAATGAAATGGCCACCAGAGGGGACATACTGTGAACACCTTGCAGTAAATACGGCATTTCTGCACAGAGATGACAAATGTGATATAAATATACAGCTGGCTAGCAATTTAAAACATCCGGTGTCTTATATCACTGCTGTTTGGTTTTCATTTCTTCCTTTCAAAATGTACCCAAGTGCTGGCACTTCATAGAGTTGAATAACCATTCTTAGAAAAAAGTCATCACTGTTCTAAAGTGTTCTGGAAAGAGTAGTTAACATTTTATTATTACCATGGTGGAAACATCTTTTTCTTTCTTTCTATATATGTTCGTCTCATACATCTCATGCTAGAATATCTGGAGCTTTTAGAAGAAAAAAATCAAAACTGAATGAGTTTTGTTGCTGCAGAAAGAGAATTCACAAAAAAAGACTGGGATGAAGTGAAAAAAAACCCACCCCAGAATTGGGAAAAAATGTTTTTAAATTTTTAAATAGTAATAAATAGTAATAATAAATATAATTAATAAATAAAATTAAATAAAATTAATTATCATAATAAATTGTAAATAAAAATAGTAATAAATAATAAAATAGAAATCCAATGGGTAAATAACAAAGAAAAACACAGCCAAGTGGTAGGTAAAATCAATCTGATCTGCAGCCTAGCTGCCTTTGATACAAAGACACGAGTAAAACTGCAAGAAAACTAAAAATAAAGTGGAAAGGTCCCCTGCCAAATGATTGTTATGCACACACCAGTAAGCAGCTATATACATATGCTATAAAAAGAAAGTGAAAAGCAGCATTCCAGAAATCAGCAGAAGTTTTGATAGAGAATTTATACCCTGACTTAATGATGCTGAGTAAGCACTCTGCTGTGATCAAAGAGCAATAAAGGTGCTGGATCACATAACAGAGCTCCCAGTATCAGTGTTGCCCTCTAATGAGCAACACATGCCTGTAGAAGTTTACTTTTTGAAATATGTGGAAAAAAATCAGGGTAACCTGTGTATGGCACTGATTTATCTCTTTACCTGTACCTCTGCTTACTTCAGAATGAACTATTCCAGCACTCTGTGATAAAAGTAAATAAATAAGCAAACAGTCTCCAATTCCGTTGTCACAAAATTGGTATGTAATACAAACCTAATTCTTCATGAGCATGAACAGCTCTGTGGGTTTGGAAAGGGTTTTAAATGCAACCACAGCACCAGTGTTAACCATGTACTCTAGTTTGTTTTATGTTTGAACCTCAGCTCTAATTGCTCTGCTACATTTTGAAGGCAGGCAGCTTAAACCCAGGCATACGGATCCTTTTGTCTTTCCATCTGCCCTTACCCACCCTACTTACAATGGGTAGGAGATTGTCAGTCATGCACTGAAGTACATTTTGACAGTCAGAAACACTATGATGGGCTACCACATCACATCCTTGGATATATATTTTTATCTGCACCTTAAGGGGAGTAATTTTCCAGCCATTGTTCAAAGCCATGATGCAGTTATGCATTCTTTCTTATGCTTTGATGATATTCCCTGTGCCATCATTGTATCAAAGAGCCTTTTTGTTACCCGGGGAAGAAAGCAGCAGCTGAGCATGAATGAGTTGTTTGTGTGTGAATCCAAATGGCTTATCATTGTATGGCTGTAATCAGCTCACGGCTGGCAGCTGCTGGGTGATGTCACACATAGCCTTGGTTGACATCATGCAACCAGCCAGGAGCAGTCGTGTTGCCAGGCAGCCTGTTGATGCTCAAAGAGAAATGCAATTGATCATTGCCCTGCAGAAAGGCTACACTTGAAAAACACTGGCTCTACTGACTGAGCAGCAGCAGGTCTGACTTCAGGTTGAAGATCACCCCTGGCAGTGTTAAAGGACAGATTGGAGGGAGCCTTAGGTGACATGGTTTAGTGTGTGGTGTTGCTGCCCATGGCACAGGGTTGCACCAGATGATCTAAAGGTCCCTTCCAACACAAACATTCTATGAGTCTATGATTCTATGAAGATGAAAAATAGCCTCCTAACTGGATTTCCCGTTCATAAAGTTTGCCAAAGAGCAGAGGCAGATAATTTTGCCTGCAGAGCTACTTTGCTGAATTCCACCTGTAGTTTGCTTTGATTGCTGCAATCTCCTAACGCCATATCCTTGACCCAGCTCATGTGTACAGAGCCTTTTTGATTTGCCAGTCAGATCCCAGGCTTGGTTGTTTACTCTTGCTCTATTTGAAAATGGGTGAATCAACTGAGACTGACTTGCTCTGGACCATCTCCATTCCATCCCTGCTATGAATGTTGTCATCAGTTGGGCCACTGCTCCTATTTAACTTGCAATGGTTAAGACTAAGGCTTTGCTAACAAAAACCCTTTCATTTATGGAGTAGGCTTCTGCAGGAGTTGAGGGCAGCATATACAGCCATGCCTTCACTGCTAAGGGCAAGAGCAGTTTGATCTTCCCAGGATTTTCACTGACGCCTCATAACTGCTCACAGCAGTGAAAAGCAGCAATCTACTTTCTGTCAAAGGCTTCTTGAAGGAGAAAAGAAAACAGTTATACAACAGCATGAGACACATGCATGGGACAGAGAATCTTTTTAGTAGGATCTATGTAAGGGCTCCTACAACCCAATACTTAGTTCACCTGAAGTGTGGTGAAACACTTTAATTGTCTGAATGAAGTGGTAGCTCTAAAGTGTGTTAGAAAAGTTCTTCAAACTATGTTAGAAAGAGCCTCTCCATAGGAAATGTAGCAAAAGATAATGCTGGGCTGTGCCATTCAAGTAGATTCTTCCTGCTGTTAGGATAAGAGGAGGCATGGCCCTTTTTTCAACAGAAAACAGTAAAAAAAAGGTTCCCCCTTTTCTGCCCTGAGAATATTCAATAAAGAACTGCCTGAAGGTCACTGTGAAGGAAAGGCTTTACTTACCTTCACTGTTTGAGGTTAGGCTTGGCATTCAGCAGGGAGTTTAGGAATCTCTAGGGAGTTTATATATACTAATTGTGCTTAGGATTCATCTCCAAATTAAGACCTTAAATTCTGGTGTGAATATATTGCTCTCTGTATACAAGCAAGGTGTTCATGCTTCCATTATAGTCAGGGAAGACCAAGGATTCTCCTGTGTTGAAAATCACTGGCAGTGATGACTGTTTTAAATTCTTTGTAGTATCTGATTTGGTCTTGTTGGGTTATTAGTTACACAAATTCTCTTCTCAAATGAGAACTAGAGGCCAGGCAGGATGCAGAGAAGCTAAAATGTGCTAGGCTAGGTTTGGAGAGCTGACTGCAGTTCCATGTGTCCAGCAAAACACAAAGCTATCAACTACCAGTAAGAATAGGTGATTCCCCAGGAAAATAATAGCTTAAAGTATTTGATCTCCAATTTTAGTTCAGCAAATATAAGGTGATCAGGGGATGACAAAAGAAACCCACAAGGCACAAAAGCTGTGATCTTTCCACTGCCAACAATCTCTAATCAAGAACATCCCAGTGACAATTAGATATGCTCCAAACATCATATTACGTTAATGTATTAATGACATGTAAATGTTTTCAGAATAAACTGCACTCATGTAAATTTGTTGGCTCTGAACTTATTTTATTCTGACAGAGCAGTATATTTGATCTGGGCACAAAGCAAATTAACATTTTCAGAACTCATTAGTATATGTGAACATCAGGCAAAGGTGACAAATCAGTTTTGTCGATTTCCATTATTTTAGGCTAAAAAGCCAGTCATTTGGGTGATTTGGGATGCCTGGTGCAAAGCACACTGTTGTCTTTGAGAGTTCTGCCAGGAACTAAAAAGGAATTTAGGTCAGATACTTGGACACAGTGCCTAATGCAGAAACAAAACACAGAATAAAGTTTAGACTCGAACTCTATTAATAGGTATGTGGAATTACCAGCTGGAAGAGGCTCGGTGGTATTAGGTCGTTTAATTGTCCCTTTGTGTAACGCTCACTGTAGGATTGTTCCCTTCGGTATAACAAGTGCCTGCTGCTCTATTTTAATTGTTCAATAAATTTCAGAGATGCAGTAATTAACGTGGTCTATTAAATATAATCAACTACTTCCTTCTAACCAACTGGAAACAAGGAAGAAGAAACGTCAGTCAAGTGCATCATTAGCCAGTACTTACAACTAATCCATTATTTGCTAAATCATAGAATCATAGAATAGTTTGGGTTGGAAAGGACCTCAAGATCATCCAGTTCCAACCCCCCTGCCATAAGCAGGGACATCCCACACTAAGCCATGACACCAAAGGCTTTGTCCAACAAAGCCTTAAAGACTGCCACAGATGGAGCATTCAGAACTTCCCTGGCCAACCCATTCCAGTGCCTCACCACCCTAACAGGAAAGAATTTCTTCCTTAGATCAAATCTAAACCTCTCCTGTTCAAATTTGAACCCGTTACCCCTTGTCCTGTCACTACAGTCCCGAATGAAGAGTCCCTCCCCAGCAGCCCTATAGGCCCCCTTCAGATACTGGAAGGCTGCTATGATGTCTCCACGCAGCCGTCTCTTCTCCAGGTGTTTTTAGTGAAGTCAAAGATGNCCCTGCCATAAGCAGGGACATCCCACACTAAGCCATGACACCAAAGGCTTTGTCCAACAAAGCCTTAAAGACTGCCACAGATGGAGCATTCAGAACTTCCCTGGCCAACCCATTCCAGTGCCTCACCACCCTAACAGGAAAGAATTTCTTCCTTAGATCAAATCTAAACCTCTCCTGTTCAAATTTGAACCCGTTACCCCTTGTCCTGTCACTACAGTCCCGAATGAAGAGTCCCTCCCCAGCAGCCCTATAGGCCCCCTTCAGATACTGGAAGGCTGCTATGATGTCTCCACGCAGCCGTCTCTTCTCCAGGTGTTTTTAGTGAAGTCAAAGATGAGGAGATTGTCCTATCCCAGTTGTAGAACTACATCTAGTTCAGGATCTTTTAGTCCTCTCTGATCTCATGCAGTAATAATTTCCCTTAATTTTGATTATGTGTGAGTTAAAGATATAATCTAATATATATTTCTAGGATCTCATTGTAATCAATGAAGGGGAAAAAGCTGCACATCTAGAAAATCATCTATCTGTCCTAGGATGGGATGACTCATCAGTTAGGAGTAAGTATTTTTCCCCTCTGATTATGGATGAGTGATTAGCTTAGTCTAGATTACTTTTTGATACCAAAGTTAAAGCAGGTTTTATTCTAGAGCAAAAATTTCTCAGACGAATTTCCATTAACATTGAAGACATTGTCCTCCTATGCAGGAGTGGTTTGGATGCCTTCCAAGTTATCATCATTAATATTGTTTTTAATAACCTTTTTCTTGTGGCAAACAGCTAGACCCCACACTGTCATAGCAAAGGAAGAAGATACATAAATGTTTATCCAAAAAGGAGAACTATTTCATGTGTACAGGGAAGATGTGTCACATCTTTTCTTCTCAAAAGTGTGAATCAAGACTCTCCAAGTGCTTTCCCCTTTGGGATACACACTGCAATCCCTTTTGAATTTGATGGTGTAAGGAGAAACCAGGAAAGGTTAAAAACCCAAATTCCCATTTAGGAGTTTAGTTGTGTGCCTCAGGAGCCTGTCCTCTATTCAAGTTGTACCAGCTTGAGTACATTTTGTCTACATGGATTGAAAGTCCTTTGTAGTGGTCTTAGAAAAATGAAGCCATAATCATTTTATTCCTTTGTATATTGTTGTAATGCAAACAGCAATGATATTAGCCAATAACAATGCTTTTTTTATTTTCCACTGGTTAATTCTTTCAATCATGTTCCATATGTAAAAAGAAAAATAAAACTTCCTCGGAAACAATAAAAAATAATTGAAGGATATTCATCTTAAGTCTATTCACCATCTCTTTGTTCTAATGTAACTGTTAAATTAAATGACACTGGCTTTATCAGCTGAAAAGGAATCTTAATGGCTTTGTAATTCAAAAACAGGTAACATTTCTTCTTTAAGCAGTATCACAGCCTTATGCTATCTAAGCACAACAACACCCTTTATAACACTTCAAAGTGGCTTAAGTTGAAGGATGAAGCACCTCCTTGCTGATGAAAGTGTAAATTGCTACATGCTGATCCCTTGCTCCCAGAAAGTCTCAAATTGCTTTTACATGGGAACAAATTTTGACTGCTAAGAGGTGATGTGCTTATGGAAGGATCCTTGCACTGCAGTAGTTTTGCTGAAAACAGCACTCACAATGCTCTCTAACTCACTATCAAATACTGGCCAAAAGTGGGTTTTATAAGGGCTGATGATGAGAAGGACTTTCCCATGTTTTGTGTTTCAGTTCCTTCAGTGTAGCAGCACCTTAGGCAGTCTTAAAGGTTGTTCCAGAGTTACACTGCACAAGTATAAAGCACAAACAAAAATATACTTTCTGATTTTTATCCTCATACTAGCAAAAGTAATGCTGCCCTTTGACATTCTGCACATTATCCTCCAGTTTAGCTATCACTGTTCTTTCCATGATAATCATTGCCATTCACCAACCTTGGTTTCATAGCAGCGGGGATCAGAGCTGGTTTGCTCTCCTTCTAGTCAGGCATGGTCTCAATCTCCCCTCATTTCACAAGCATGCTCTTCATCTGCTCTAGTTTGAGTTCATCATGTCAGTGACACGGATCAGGAACTGAAATAATGAAGGACATGGAATATTTCAGGGTTGGTCTCTGCTCTGGAAGGATTTCCTAATAGTTTATTTACTTCAGAAGCCCATATAAGTAAGAGAAGAATCTGAGTCTCGAAGATTATGATAGTAAATTGGACATACCTAGAAACAGTCTCACACATTGAAGCCCATAGAAAAGAAAGTTACTACTAGATTCTCTTAATGTCTAAAACTAGGCAGCCTGTTGGGAAAGGTCATTTAATGACTCTCACAGTGTTTCCCAAGCTTTATTATTTGGGATTTTGTATACACACTGATTATTTTGGCTAATCCCCTAAGGACAGCATAAAGTACATGTGACTGTGAATTCCACTTAGATATTAAGATGCTGGTATTAAATATGATTCCTGTCTTAATCATTACCTTAGTTATTTGTCAGGTTTTGCTTTATGTGAAGTTGCTTGCCAGAAAACATGCAAAAAAAAAACAATTAAAGAAAAGATAACTCATATTCCCACTTTATTGCTTCAACTGAGCAAGAAACCCTCATGAAGGGCAGTGCAGAAGAATCACTTTATACAGCCATTGCTAATACTGTGATGCGTATTTCATGCAATCAAAAATTATCCCTTGTAAAGGTCATAGGTTTAATTGTCTCCAATAGAGGAATGACATACTGAAAATGAAGTTGTAAAAGTTTGAGGCATGAACACTTATAACTGTCAATGTAGGTCCTGAACTGAATCCTTTTCTCCATGCAGTGTGTATAGTGGCTTTGCATCCTTTCCAGTGAAATGCTTGGGTTTTCTGATTTTGTCTGACACTCAGCACAAAAAATGGAGAAGTGAAAGAACCTGCTGATTTGAGGTGAGAAATTTTACATACACACCAAATGTTAAAGGAATAAATGGAATGTTACTATGGGAAAAACTTCCACCCTGCAGTTTATGTAAACATCCAAAAACCCCTGTTCAATTTTTGTACATCTCTGGGAAACTGTATTGATTTCATAAATAAGAATTAACAATACTTAATCTTTAATTTCTTCAAATCATTAAAGATATATAACAGAGATTATGGTATTTGACATTGAAAGACTGTTTCTTCCAGAATGGCAAGGTAAAATGACCCTCTCTGAGTTGTATTCCAGGACAAAATATGAGTAAATGCAAGATTTCACCCTTTGACTACGTTAGTGAATAGTTGAAATGTCTTTTACCTGCAGAGATCTGGGTGGTGTAACTGCCAGTCCAGTAAGATGATAGCTTTAACAGAATCTATAAAGGATCTCTAATTTTTATTGCATAAACCCATCAGTATTATTTTTATATATAGGGGTTTGGTTTCATATTCAGTCCTAAAAAGTAGGAAACCTTTAAATAGAAAAATGATTTGCATGGAGGGGTATGTCTGTCTCTATTCTAAATCCTGACAATTGTAATGGATCTTGACACAGACAACCAAATCTTTCTCCAGATATCTGAACAGGAACTAAACTGTTAAGATTTAAATTGTATTCATTGCAGAAAGATAATGTTACTCATTATATTGAGCTTCAGGTATTCTCTATGGGAAAGAGTTAATTGAAAGATTCCAGAAGCTTTGTTAGGTATTAACACACTAAAGATATTGTTCTGTAATACTGGGGTTTTTTGGCCCTCTACAGTTACTATAACTCATCTTTTATCTGAACATGAAATGAGCTTTCAGAGTTCATTTGAAAACCAGAGGATCCCATTAAAAACTTTAATATTTTTGCATTACAATGATTTTCATCCAAGAATCCCCTTGCAGCTCAAATTGAATAAGTCTGTCTGTCAACTAGGCAAAGGTTCTATTTTCTAAATGAGTAAAACGATCTAGACAGACTGAATGGCAGATACAGAAGCCAAGGTCCTAGCTCTGGGCTGTCTTAGGCTAGATCAGCAGTGAAGCATGTTTATAATTTTAAGCATGTAATTAAGTGTTATTACTGATAATTCAGTTAGTTGTGTTCTGACTGCTCTAGAAATTCATGCAAATGGTACTTAACTGCTGCCCCAGTTTGAAGAATGTGGTAGATTCAGACCTCAGCTAACCTGGCATGCCATACCCTGCCATAGCCAATAGATCTCAGTGTCAGTGCTTCACCAAAAGTAAAGCCAAGAATGCATACAAAAAATGACTTAATGAATTAATTAGAGAAGTATGCAGAAGCTTGTTAAATAGTCTAGAAGCTACTTAGGAAACCTTCAAAACTTCACATTCTGTTCAAAGGGTACAGGGATCTTTATTCTTGGTATCTGCATGTATATCCTGATTGTTTTTATTTTCATCTGTTAACTGATTTGCCCTGCTTTCTGACTTCTAAGGCCTCTTGACCGCTTTAAAACATATGTAGTTTATCCTGAAGTTGGAGCGTTGACACAAAAATGGAAGTATGTCTTGTTCTCCTTTTTCTCCATCACAGGTGGCATGGGTAGTCTCCATGAAGTTTAGTAGAAATGACAGGTATGGGAACAAATATTTGCATTCAGGAAGACAGTTTGGTAATGCTTGTTTTACTAGGACTGGAACCTAACTTGATAATGATGAAAATCCAGATTTATCACAGAATCATAGAATAGTTAGGGTTGGAAAGGACCTCAAGATCATCCAGTTCCAACCCCCCTGCCATAAGCAGGGACATCCCACACTAAACCATGACACCCAAGGCTTCGTCTAATCTGGCCTTGAACACTTCCAGGGATGGAGCACTCACAACCTCCCTGGGCAACTGATTCCAGCATCTCACCACCCTAACAGGAAAGAATTTCTTCCTTATATCCAATCTAAACCTGTCCTGTTTAAGTTTGAACCCATTACCCCTTGTCCTGTCACTACAGTCCCTAATGAAGCGTCCCTCCCCAGCATTTGTGTGTACAGCTACTGCTGCAAGAACTGAGAATGCGATAGATTAATCTCACGTATTTAGCTGTCAAAAGGTATATGTCATCTTACAGAAATGCTGAGATGTCTCTCAGTAGTCACTGGAGAAAACAATCATCTCCAGAGAGTGAATTGTCTCATCTGTCACCCTAGATAGTTAAATCCTGTGTCTTCTGTAACATACTCAGCAGTTCTCTAGTCTTTAGCTCTTGTCTTCATTGTGCTCAGCCTCTTCTTGTGCTTTAGTTTCCACTATTATTAACATCCAAATGACCATATTAGAATAGACTTGAATAAAACACAGAATGGAACAGAAAAGGATAGAATAGTCTTAGTTGGAGGGGGCCTACAATGACCATCTAGAATCACAGAATCCTTTATGTTGCAAAAGACTTAAGATCATCAAGTCCAATTGTTAAACTGACACTACCAAGTCCACCATTAAATCATGGTTTTAAGTGCCACACATACTCATCTTTTGAATACCTCTGGGGATGGTGACCCAACCAGTTCCCTGGGAAGCCTGTTCCAATACCGAACAGTCTTTTCAAGGAAGAAATTTTTTCCTTCTGCATTCCAGCAGCTGGACACTGTCCTGTGAGTGGGGGAAAATGCATTTAATGCAAAGGTAATAAATTAACATAATAAATTAGCAGTTAGTTAGTTGTGTTATGAAGAGAAGAAAAAAGAAAAAGAAAAAGTGAGAGAAGCTACATCACTAGCTTATATATAACATATCTGCATCGGGAAATCAAGGAGACAAAAACAGAGTGGGTGTCCATTTAATGGTACCCTGGGATATTCCAGGTCCAGTTAATGGAGTTATTGCATCCAGAATTACAGACACTCAAAGCAATGAGGCAGATAACAGGAACTGATAGAGCTTAACCAGCTTGTACATTTTTATCAGACAGCCTCAGGTTTTATGTAGTTTTGAGAAAGTTATGCAGGAAATATTTTCCTGACTGCATTAAGGATGCAGAGATGCCTTAAAGTTGCATTTATGAACTTAATTAGATTTACTGCTTTGCCAATTAATTCTTCCAGAAGACTGTGACTAGTTTAGTTTCTTGTGATTCTTTAAAAGTAATCAGCCTTTAAACATATAAACCGCTGAACAAATTAAATACCTTTTCCTCTAACAATAGCCATAATCTGAATGCTTTGTCTGGAATCCCATCAATACTGTACATTTGGCCAGCAAATGAGTCATGTTGCATTAAATTACATTTCTGTTTTCCTGGGCTGCCTCTTCAAATTTCCTTGACACTTCAATTCATTAAGCAGATGGAGATGGAACATGTGACTGAAATATTTTGTTCAATGATACTCAAATTCATTTCCTGCGAGCCAGTGCAATCCACCACTCTTAGAGGAGGGTTGTTTCACTTCAGCACCTTTCCTAATAACTAGTTGAACGCTCCCTTACAGAAATCCATTTTTTGCTATTCATGCATAGTAGATTAAATACCTTTATCTAACCCCGCCTTTCCCTTGATAAATGCAAAGAAGCCGAAACTGGGAAGTTGTTGATTAAGATGATATCGGACAATTAATTATGCATTGTAACAACCTTTGGCCCAAGCAAACACTTCCTTTTTCTTTTAATCAGCTGAAATGAAAAGTGATCAAATAATTACATGTTCTTGTCTTCCAATCAAGCTGTAGGTAAAGATGCTGAGACAAAATCAAGCAGAAACTTAAAGAAAGTAGTAATAATAATGAAGCAAATGCAGAAGAAGAAATAAATCTCTTGAAATTAATAATGAATTTTATTTCCACTTACTTCAGCATAATATAAAAAAGTGAAGTCCTCCTGAGATGACTTCTGTACTCAGCTTCATGTTGGTGCCATTAGACATGCAAAACTTTTACTACCTATGTTTCATAGCCAAATGAAAGGGACGTGCCTTTTAGGAATGAATCTGTACCTGATTCTTCAGAGGCTGCTTGTTTTGTGTTACTATTTCTCACAGAATGGGGGAATATTTCATGGACCTTCTTTGCACAGGTGGAAAAAGGAGTAAAAACGAGGGGGAAGAAATAAACTTGGGGTGTGTTGTATTAAGCACCACTCAAAAAGAATGTTTGAATTTTCTCAGATCTCTCAGTCTTTGGAGAGTCATTATCTTTCAGTGATAAAACAGCATCACCTCTAAATTTCTTCAGCCATTTTGGATCCTTGGAAGTGATTTTCATCTTTGTTTCCATGGAGTAAAACTGTATTGAATTCGATAACATGACAGAAGGGGGTAATTTTTTATTTTTTATTTAAGATCTTGATCAGTAACAACACGTGTCTCTGCTGTGTGGTGTCTTGCAGCACAGTTTGGCAATCTGGGGTATTGCATGGGTCACCAGCAAGTGTGCCTCTCCCCTGGCAGCTCTGGAAGCACTCTGCACACACTTTTAGCTGTACTGGGAAGTGAGGACTTCAAGTTATAGACAGGCCAGTATTACCTTACTTTGGCTTTGAAATGTTTCACCTCCCTGTGTTCTCATTCAGCTGGCTATGGCTGTAAGTGAAATACTCAAAGCAGAGAAAAATAAACATAAATAAGCCTATTTGTTTAATAAGTTGTTAAAACAGAAATGAGTCTTGTTCAAAATTATTAAAGCAATATTGGGAGAACCCCTTGATTTTTACTCTGGGGTTTTTAAAACATTGCTAAGAAGAGATCTCCTTTGTAATCAGCCAAATGAGTCGGCTAACTGCAGTTCTGAGAACTCAAAGTGTGAGTATTTACTGTAGTCAGAACATACATTTATTATGCAAAATTACAATGTTACTGAAATGCATTTGCAGATCAGTGAATGATCATTAATATTTAAATTAATACTAAAATACCTTTTTATGCTAGAAGATTTTTTCTACAAAGTTTCAGAGAGGTCCTCAAGTATATTTCGTTGAATTTTCAACATTGAAATAGTCATAGTTGCATTTGATTTAGTGTTAAGTGAAATATTCATTTGACTCTGTATAAATGTGTTTCTTCCTTTTGTAATATCCTCAAGCAGATATGAAGATTTTCATGTTCTTTTTAGGAGGACAGGAAGGATATGCAACATACAGTGCTGGGGTGGGATGGAGTACATTGTTCTCTCACGAATACCACTTCTGATCACATCCTTAAGTACACAGTTCTGCCATACAGATGAGCAGGGTGTTTGTGACTCAGTGATGTGGATATTAATGAGCATCTTTCCTTGCATCTGACTTTGATTGAACTTTTCATCACCTTTGCTGTTTGGAGAGCTTTGCATCAATTCCAGTTAAGTCCTTGCAGAACTCATTTAATTTCTTTTACATGACTGACCTTTCTCACACATGACTGGCTGTCACAAGCTGAAGAGACTGGTATGTCTGGGTTCTGAATCTTGAGCCATTTAATTGCATCAAGAAGTATTTTACTATAGGATAAGAAAGAATGCCTGATTGCTTAACACAGTACATGCTTTAAAAATGATCCTGATAAGTTTGTGTTTATGTTTTGGCTTGGGTGGGTTTTAGGTGGAGGAAGGGGTGTTTACATTTCCCCCTCTTCTGCCCACAATTTCATAATAGAAATAAGTAGAAATAATAACCAAGTCAATGTTTCATTTTAATGTCAAGAACACCTCTTTAGGATGTACAAAAGAATACACTTTCATCAACTGTTAATAATCCTTGTTTACACTACCTGGTCTAATATTAATTGTCTTTTCTATATCAATGTACACTTTTCCCCTTTACAATCAGGCAGTATTTCTGCTGGTGAATGATTAGTTAGTTTGATATTTGTACTATTCTTCTCATTGCAATAAAGCTAAATTGACTCTATATTCTATTATTTCTGAGAAAGTACCATTTTTACTGAGCTATTCTAAAATCAAAGGAGTTTTCTGTCCAATATGTTCAAACTCTATATTTTATTGGTTGTAGATTTACATTAGGATTTATCTGATATAAGGTAACATTTCTAAAACATCTTGTCTAAGCTAGTCTTTATACTTCATCTAATGCTTGTGTAGAGAAATAGAATCCTTTATAGGGTAATTTGTCCTAATTATCTTAGATATCATATGTTTTGATTAGAGGTGTCTGGTAATAACTTTCTCATCAAAAGAGCCTGGATGAGTATCTTAGCATTCCGATGGCTAAGGCTAGGTGATACAGACTCCCCCCCATGGGCTGTGAGATACACTTTCTCTTTCAGTCCACTACTCCTCCAGGATGTTCAATATCTGAGACACATAAATGATGTAGACCTTCTCCAGAGGCTCCTCAGTGTCCTTCATGCTATTAATCAGCCTGGTAACTTCGTCAGCTTCGAAGATATCACAATACAGTATGTAAGTCCAGCTCTACACTCATTTTCTGCATGACTTAAAAAACCCAAAAGTGAGGGATGTTTGTATTTGGTGTCAAAGAAAATTCTGCCATGAAAACTGTTTAAGAAATGAAGCAACAAGCACAAGTGAATATTATTTGTTTTGTTCTGTTTGTAATAAGTATATATGAAATAAAAATGCAGACAAAGAGCCCTGGAATGAGTTATGTGCAACCTCAGTGTGATAGTACAGATTTCATTTTGTTCCACAGCTACAGGGCAATAGGAATTAAAAGCAGTGATATTCAGTAGCATGACTTCAGTCAAATAATCATCAAAACAGTTCAACTGGAAGAGCAGTTCCTGGACAATAGCCAGGTAAGTAAATTCCCCATCTATGCCTTAATTTCTGACCAGAAATCTATGGGCGCACATGTAGCATTTTGAAAAAAATCAAACACATGCAAACACTGGCTCAGTTCTTCTCTACAGCCAATAGATGTTTGATACTTTCCATGACATAGCTAAAATTAAAACCTCTTTATGAAGTTAGCATTGAAGAAAATACTGCAGGGTATATTTGTGTTTTAAGATTCTTTCTAGTATACGATACAGCGGAATTACTCTGTGATACAGAACAACAAAAACTCTACAAGAAGATGGAATACAGATGAGCTTTAGAGATTATCACATTATTTTTGTAGAAATGGGAGCTATGGAAAGGTGCAATTTGCACATGTCAGTTAACAACTATTTTTAAAACATCACAGATGGCATCAAGGAACTCCTGGGAAACATTAATTTTTTCGTGAGGGTTTTCCTTTGAAAGTTATGAAGTTTTGCACTATTAGGCTTGACTTCTGTTTCTTGCACCAAAGTTTCTTTCATTCAGGTATGCATACATGGTGCAGTGATTAACACAGAAAACTTGCCATGTGAACTACAAACAGGGCAAGTTCTTGAAGAAACACCGCTGTGCAGACACAAGGTGAAGTCAAGTGCTTCTCTACCACAGGTGCACCAGGTTCATGAACCTTCACTTGCCTGCGGTGTATCTGCTTGCAAGTCCTTTGGCATTTCCTTTTTTATCTTGCTAACCTTACAAGTCAATGCAACAGCAAAAGGTAGCTTGAAGTGAGGTTTTACAGAAGTCTGGTATACTTCATAGAGTAAAAAGATGTGAAAAGAATTCACCACCTCTCCTCCAGCAGAAAATGGGAGGAGAGGTGGCCAGCCACTAGAAAAAGTACTGCCAAGGTCCATCATGAAAAATTCACTATCATGTCACCTATTAGTATTTTTGTGGGATTTGTTTTCCCCCTAAATTTAGCGGGTTTTATTGTGCCTTTGCATGATCTGATTTTTGGGAAGTATTGTGATCATTCATTTTTTTGAGGTGGCATCTTCCTACAGAAAGTTTAGTTAACAGCATGGTTAGTCCACGTACCACTTTAGTCCATGGGATTACTGCCACTGGTTGAACATGGAAACAGGTTTCCCAGAGTTGCTCTAGTATGTCCATTGCTGGAGATGTCTTAATAATCACCACTGGACACTAAAACCAAAGACTTAGGCAGGCAGATCTGATGTGGAATTTATCTGAGTGCAGGGTTGAACCAGATGATATCCTGAGGGCCTCTCACCACCCAAATTATTCTGTGATTGCGTTATATTTCTGAGACAGTAAATTAACCACAAAAGTTTGGGTGAGACTGGGAATGTTCAGTTCACCAGAGCCAGTCTCCAGGGAAGATGAAACTCTTCCATACCTTAGTTCAAGGCTCTAAATAAATACTTGTGCAAGAGTTTAGCTTCACTATTAATAATGGAAAGTGTTATCCCTTTCCCACCTTCTCCAACTTTAAATTATTGTGTGTGAAAACTACACACTAAGTTAGACTAACTTCACACTGCAAGTTTCCTGATATTAGAAGTGCTTCATTTTTCAGGGTTTGATGATATTCTTATTTTTCTTCCCTTTTCCTATGTACACTGTGTTACTCTAGTGTAAGAGTGTTAATATATAAGATGCCTCTATATAGATAGAGGTGTATACATTTATGTAAGACTGTTCTATATACCTATATATATTTATGTATACATATATATACTTTCTACGCTGTTGGAAAGTACCACCTACCAAGGGGAGACATAGAGCTCTGAATTCCAAGTGAATAGTCAAGTAGCCCTCCTCAATTAATTGCTTGGTAAGATGTTTGCGTGTCTCCCAAATCTTTCCTATTCCAAGACAAAGTAAAACTCCAAATGATATGAAATTTTTCACATCCCTAGAATCACTGTTCTAAATTAGGTGTTTACAGGTGATAGTGATAAATAAGTTTATTGAGTGTATCATTCTTTACTGTACATGCCTAGCTTAGGTGCTCTGTATTATATTCCCGAGGTCAAGCAATATCTTTTAAGAATAATAGCCCCTAAAATTAGGTGAGTTATTCACAAAGCCAGAAGGAAACACAAATGTCTAGACTCTCAGACCATTTTTTCCAGCCACAAATCCCCTTAGGCAAGAATAGATCAATTTTTAAAGGTTCCTTTCCACCATAACACGGTTGGCTCAGGTTTAATTGACACTGGTGGAAACACAAGGCTAAAATGAGAAAATTCATCAGCTCTCTTCTAGGATGGCACAGTTATGTTGTTATGTATTATCAAATATCTACAGAAAAAACATGTATCATTTGTATGTCTACAAACACACTCCAAGCTTTTATTCCTGACATGGGTACATGGGCTTTATAAATTAGGGCAGCAAAGATTTACAGTCTTCTACCAGTGCTTTATGCCTGCTTTGCACAAGGTATGCTCTGACTTTCCCTCCCAAGGTCTTTCCTTTAGTTTAATTCCTAGTGACACTGCCTCAGTATTGTAGGGACACTACAGATGGTAAATTCACACCTGTCCCATATTTTGCACCTTGTCAGAACCTGCCATGACATGGATTCTGTGGGAGTGACAGTATTATTAAACATCTTCTGGCAGAAGCCTCAGAAATCAACACCCAGCTCAGATATGCCATGACGAGCTGTAATATTTTTTTGTTGTGAACAGAAGAAAAGTAACAGCTCTGCTGTGATACAGAACTACAGAAGGACAAAGGGGCCCAAGAGAATTCCTGTTTTTGAAATACTGTCTGGTAGTTTAACCTAGTAGGGGGAAAAAAAGTCAAAACTGAAACAAAACCCTTTTGAGAAAAGGAGAGTGAAAAAATCTCAAGAATCAAGATTTTTAGGATATTGTAAGCCCTGAAATTTGGTAACTTTGATTCAGATTCAGCATACTGAAAGCTCAGCTGATTTATTTCAAGAGAATGCTCCCTATCCCTTTGCCATCACAAACTCAGAACCTTAATTTAGTTGGGAATCTCAAATTATCATGTTGACATTACAACATCACAGTTTAGTATGATAAAATTGCAAATTTATAAAATTATCCAAAAAATCAGAATCAGATTAAGTATGTTATTAATGTACAGAATCAATGCTGCACTGATTATAAAGGGAGCAAACACCTTTCCTACCTAACAGATTCATTCACCAAAACAGAACCTGGGAGAAATCTGCTGTTAAATCTGAGGAACATCATTTCATAGGTGAGATTTTGTAATAACACAGGAGAAAATGGCACCAAGTGAAATAAATGAAAAGGCTTGCTCGTTATGGTCTATGGTTTCACACTTGCTTCTCTTCTTCCGGCTAAGGAGAGTGGAAACTGTACAGGAACTCTGAAAATTGCCTAGCAATAACAACTAGTTTTGCTGGCCTCAGGAGCCAAGGACATTGCTATCGTATTTTATACACTTTGTTACTTTAGAGATTTTAATTTGGGTTGTACAAGGTCTTGGCTTAGTGACCGAAAGACCTGCCTTACCAGGTTTCTACATCAACTTGCCTTCAGGATGATTTTATGTATTCTATCAATAGCTGCAGAATCTCAGGATTCAAGATTTTAGAGCAATGTTACATTCTCTTAGGCACAGTAGGACAGATTTTCAGCCTGATGATATGTGAAGCCCCAAAATGCATGTTTTCTTCTCCATTAGGGAAAGGAGGAATTGTTTAAGGGCTTGGCAGGAGTTCATGCTTCAAAAATATCAGTTGCTGTTGGCTAAACTTCTACATACTAAAATGTGCTATAAGATTTTCTAGATTTCCATTTACATTGGTCACTAAGAAATAAGATAGCCCTCTGCATGTTAAGTAGATGTGTGTCATTTATCTCACAATGAAGAAATCTCCTGTTTCCATCCTCTAGGTCTCCCATCCTTTGCTACCCTCTTCTGCACCAAGAGCGCGTCCATTCTGTGGCTTTCAACCACTCTGGAGAGCCGGTACTACATCTATTTTCCACTCTGAATATCTGTACTGTGGAGGCAGAAACAGTGTGGTATGAGCTGGGTTCAGAGCAGTGTGGTGGCATGATGAGGAAGGTAGGAAGTCATGAGATCCTGAGGGATGAAACTAGAGTAACAGGAGTTCAGTCTTTCTTACAGCACTGCCTCTCGCTCCTTTTACCCTGCCAGCCTTTCTGTTTGCCTGGATGACTAGCTTCAGTTTCCGGGGCAATCTTTGAGTAAATCTATCATCCCACTTAATTTTCTTCTGCATAAAACGAAAAGAGAGACTTTGGAGAAGTGCTCATTTTCAGACATGGGAGAGAGTCTTAGTGCTCCAGTACTAATGCACTGGTTGTTGTAGTAGTGCGAATAATACTTTCATGTCTAAGAAAACTGCTGTACATGAAATAGATGAGAAACTAGCTGAGATCTCTGTGAACTTCCCACAAATATTTCCTTAAAATTGAACGGCTTTAGAAACCTGAGTAATCAGAAGACCTGGCTCTAAAAGATGTTGGAGAATTAGGCAAAAGTTGTTCCAGGCTTGATATACTCATTTTAATAAAAGAGTGAGTTTAATACATAAGTATCCTACTGAAAGCCCAATTATTTTTTCAAACAGCATAAGCAAGTTATTAAACCTACTTTTTAATTAAAATCAACTCAAGTGCATTTGTGCACAAATGGACAACACAGAGCTCTTTAAGGAAGGGCTGTGAAAACTCAGAACAGCTAAAGGTTTACCTAAGTTTAATTTAATGTGTTTTTCCTCTTCAGATAAAAATTGTGCTTAGAGCCAGGAAAAAAAAAAATCAAAAAGTTAATCTGTTTAATTTTATTTCCAGGTCTGTATGAGTTCTAATTTCCTTCCTCTTTTCCCAGCCTCATCAACATGATGGCAATACTGCAAGCACTCAGAGTTAGAGTGCAATGTGTCCAAGGACAGTTCCCCTGATCCTGTATCACGTTAAGTGGAGTTTCAGGGAAGTGGAGTTTCACATCCACTTCCAACTGCAATATGATCTAAAAGGGTTATGCCAATGGCAGGAAATCAAAGCAGTGTTCTGATGATTTGATACAGCTATTTGAAGATGTCAGATTAATTTTTTTTGCTGTTGGCTTTAAGAAATAGGTTTTACCATAGGAGATATTCTGCTCCTTTACTGATAGTATGGCTGAAAAACTACTTTACATTCCCTTACAGAGTTCTCCAATCTTCAATGTACTTCTACATTTAGCTAGGGCTATGTTAATAATAATAATAATAATAATAAATCAGATTGCCTCTTTCTGATATGTTGAAGATGTTTCCATTCTTTTTTCCCCAGGTGCTCCTTTCAATCTCATTAGACATTCTGAACCCTGTGTTGACATTTCCCACACAAACCCAGTGATGCAGCATTTCCATAGCCTCAGGAATAGGGAACCTCTCAAGCTGCATCGGTGTTTGACAGAAAGGGTGCCTTCTGCATCCATTCCTGCTTCTTGTTTGCCACAAGCTCTCCTGGCCTCAGCTGAATCACTCATTTGTATAGTTGAATTGAAGCTGAAGGGTCTGGTACTATCCAGTGAAAGGAAATCATTATCACCCATTTAATCTTTTCTTATTTTTTGTAGTTCTGTTTTTCCAACCAATCCTAAGCTATGCTTACCTGTTAAGAGCAACTATGCTACTCCTAGAATAAAACCTGAAGCAGTAAGCTTGGTGATGCTTAAGTACATTTGTTTTGCAAATAATGGCAGTGTGTGGCAGTCAGAGGTGCTGGTTTGTCAATAAGAGTGCACGATTCACCATATGGGTTTTGCATTCGATTGTAGTGCTGATGAAAAGAGAAATGAAATTGCTTGGTGTTGAGCTGGACTACAAAATACAGTTTGCTTCAGTTTGCCACAGCCATGCTATTACAATGCTGTAGTAGGTCTGCTGGTGCACCTCACCTTGCCTTGTATGTGCATTTATGCTCATTTCTGCAGGAGATGTCCCTTGTATCCCTATGCTAAGTGACTTGCTCTGTGAGAGTTGCCAAATGACCACTAGCTTCAGCAGAGATCAGATTCCATCCCTGAAGAATGCAGATTAGGAGAGCAATATGCAGTGCCACAGATGCACAGCAAATGCAGACAGCAATATCCATTTTTTTACAGGGGGGAAAAAAAAAGCCTTTAATTTAAACCAAAGGAAATAAAGACAATCTAGAATGAACTTATAATTGAGGTTTAATTGTCACCTTCCATAGAAGTAAAAATGCATAAGAAGAGGCTTTAAGAGCAAATAATCACAGCTAAAAGCATAACATGAGCATCTGGTTCTTCCATCTTACGGATGGTATGTTAATATATGATATAAACATCATCTCTAATGTTTTATAAACAAAGATAAATTAACAGGATCCATTTTCCCTACCAAATACTTTCCTCCTAACAGGATAATCTTTGAACACTAATAAAATAAACCACAAATCATATTTACTCTCGGGCTTACTCTCTTGCTGCAATTTAGCCTTGCTTGAGACAATATGGCAAACTCTATTAGCAAAAGCGTAATTTACTTTTTTCCTCCAAAGAATTAGTTTTGTTTTAAGGTGGTTTTGCATATATACAGTTGCTCTCAGAGTAAATGAATTGATGATAATTCATATTTACTCATTAACTAATTTAATTAAATAACTTAATCTGAGTTTTCCATGATGCATATATTCACTAATAAGAGCATTCACACATTAAAGGTTAAAACTATTTTTCATATCTAACAGGAAGACATTCATTCATGAAAGTTCATAGGTATATTCCTGAGCTTGTACACGGTTAGAGCTATGAAAGTTATAAGCACATGGTAATTAAAGCTAAGAGTTTCAGTGTCCTCAACATAAGAAGGTCATGGAGCTGTTGCAACAAGTCCAGAGGAGACCATGAGGATGACCAAGGGCTGGACCACCTCCCATATGAAGACAGGATGAGAAAGTTGGGTACTGTTCAGACTGGGGAAGAGAAGGCTGCATGGAGACCTCATAGCAGCCTTCCAGCATCTGAAGGGGGCCCATAGGGTTGCTGGGGAGTGACTCCTCATCAGTGACTGTAGTGATAGGACAAGGGGTGATGGGTTAAAACTTAAGCAGGGGAAGTTTAGATTGAATATAAGGGTGGTGAGATGCTGGAATGGGTTGTCCAGAGAAGTTGTGAATGCTCCTTCCCTGGCAGTGTTCAAGGCCAGGTTGGACAGAGCCTTGGGCAACATGGTCTAGTGTGATGTGTCCCTGTCCAAGGCAGGGAGGTTGGAATTGGATGATCCTAAGATCTTTCTCAACCCAAACCATTCTATGATTCTGTGATTCCTGTCCAGAGTAATCACAAGTAGTGGAACATGAAGAAGCCATTCTTCTAAATATCTTTAGTTTTGACTCAGAATTAATTCCTAGAGCACTTAGTATAAATGTTCCAGGGGGCTAAGAAATGGATATTCCATTCTACAGAAGAAGGTTGTTTTCTCAGTGAATCAGTAGATAAAGGTTAATCATCTGGAAAAATCCTAAGCCCTCAATATGAAGAAGTGTGCATATGTTTAAAGGATCACAAGTGTCTAAATTCATGTTAGGAGGTTTTCTCTTCTCAGATGGAGATTCCCACTCCTTAGCAGGTAAGCTATTCCACCTGACCCTTTTCACTGAGAGCTGCACATTCAGTCAGTAGCCAGGTCTTACCTGAAAGAAAATCTTGAAAAGTAGTGGTTTCTTTGAGTGCTTCTAACTACAGCTTTTGTCTAGGGAATCTGTCAGAAAACTGGGAAGGTCAGAAAATAGGCGAGCAGAGACAAGGCCAAACTGCCAGACTTTGAAGTAAATAAATAAATGGATTTTTTCCCTCCCAGGTCCCAAGTCTAAATTCTTAGTGGTACTATATATACACCCACAGACATAGTGTTGCGTGCGTTATCAGAGGGACCCATCATTTCCTACTGATGGTGTTTCATGATTGATTGTATGTCTTAGAAAATCAAACAAACACAAATCCCCTAGAGGCTGAGATGATTGAGGATTTGGGGATTGGAACATCTTTCATATGAGGAAAGGCTGAGAGAGCTGGAACTGTTTAGCCTAGAGAAGGCTCAGGAAGGCTTTATCTCTCTGTATAATCACGTGATTAGAGGAAGAGAAGATGCAGGAGACAGACCTTTCCTGGAAGAACCAAGTGATACAAGAAAGAATTACTTCGAAATACCCCAACCAAAACACATGGAAGTACAACTGAACCACAAGAGGGTGACAGCACTGTCACAGGTTGTCCAGAGACACTGCAGAGTTCTTGTCATTGGAGATATTTTAAAACCCAACTGGATGCTGTCCCACAATATGCTTTACCTGACCCTGCTTGACCAGAGTTGGGATTGTTGATCTCAAGAGGTCCTTTCCAACCTCAGTTCTTTTTTTGATTCCGTGATTCTGTGAATTAGTTATAACTTACAATACGGCACAAGTTTTGTGTAGTTTTATAGTTTTAAACTTTACAGCTGATTCCACAGAAATGCTTTTTTCATGAATGTCCTGGGTTCAGCAGTTGCAGTCAGTTTTTCTCCTCCTTAGTAGCTGGTGTTTTGACTTAGCCCAGGAACAAGGCTGATAAGGCCGATGTTTTTGGTTGTTGCTGAGCGATGTTTGCCCTGACCAAGGACTTTGTGAGCCTCATGCTCTGCTGGGGAGGAGGGGGGGGGGCGGGAGAAAGGAGGGACAGAACCCAAACTGACCAAAGAGGTATTCCATACCATAGCAAGTCATGCCCGGGGGGGTAACTGGGAGTTACCCTGAAGGAGAGGGAACTTCCCAGTCGGGCTCATTTTTGGTGGGTGGTATCGTACCCTCTTCCCTTGTTTTCCTTGTCGTTATTATTATTGGTGATAGCAATAGTGATTTGTGTTATACCTTAGTTACTGGATTGTTGTTATCTGAACCCGTGGAAGTCGCTTTCCTTCGGCTCTTCTTTCCTCCCACTCCTTCGGGAGCGGGGAGGAAAGAGGGGAGGGCAAGAAGGGGGGGGGGTTGAGTGAGTGAACATCCTGGAAACCCTGAAGGTTGAGCAAAGGAGACATCTCAAGTCGTTACAGTCTTTGGGTACTGTATTCCAGCTCCTCCTTTATGGATGAATAAGGTCAAGAAGTCAATATCATGAAACCTTTCTCCTTGACCTTAAATGCAGATGTAGACAAGCAGGACTCTCACAGTTTCTTCAAGTTGGTTTCCAAGATTTATCTGTATAACTTAAACATAGATATCTGAATTAAAATTTCAGTCACTCCAACTTGCCTTTCAAGTAAATGGCAAAAATAATCATCCAGGAGATTACAGAAATCATAGCCCTTTTCAGAAGGGGAATTTTATTCCATCTTCCTTTATTGCTGACTTAAGATTACTGTGCCCCTCCAAAATGCGTGATACATTGAATCAATCTTGTTTGTAAGTGGTGGATAGTTTGTAAGTGTAAGGATACATGATGGTATCCTGCAATCCACAGTACTTGGTAAATAAAAAAGAAAGTAGGAAAAATGTTCTCAGAAAGCTGTTGCAATGAGCTGCAGCCCTCTGTGTATTACTAGAAATGCACTAATGAAACTAATCCTTAGTTTTCTTTCTCTCTGTTCTTCCAAATTTCCTTCTTACTGTTTCTACTTAGTAAATCAAGCAGATAATACTCCATAAGCTGGGCTCTCATTAAAAGATCTTGTGCTACCAAGAACCCACAATGGGATTCATCGCAATTAACTTTAGCTCTGCAGTACATAAACACCAGCATTTGAGCCAGGCATCTCATGGTCAGGAGACGAGCTCCTAGGCTAAGCTACCTGAAGCTTCATTTTTTTCCTAAGCAGTTTCATTATTGTTTGTTTTCTTGAATATGCTTTAGTTAGTCCAGCGTGTGCTGTTTGGTTTCTTCGGTTTTGTTTTTCTTTTAACTAAGGGTAGAGGAAAAAAAGGAAATCTTTTTTCAGTGCATTTCCTGTGGTTCTAAAACCAAAAAATAAATTATAGGAGAGAAAATGGGATAAAAGTAATTACCTGAAGGCAGTATTTTTTTAATAGAATTTTACAGTACAGTTTGGGTTGTAAAGGACCTTCAGGAGTGTGGGCAAGGACACCATCCACTAGACCAGCTTGTGGTCTTGAACACTGCCAGGGATGGGGCAGACACAGTTTCTCTGGGCAACCTGTGTCAGGACCTCACCACCCTCATAGTGAAAAATGTCTTCCTCATATCTGATATAAATCTCCCCTCTTTCAGTTTAAAGCCATTCCCCCTTGTCCTGTCGCTACATGCCCTTGTAAAAAGTTTCTCCACAGATTTCTTGTAGCCCCCTTCAGGTACTGGAAGGCTGATAGAAGGTCTACCCTCAGTCTGTCTTCACAGGAGATGTGTTCCGGCCCTCTGATCATCTTCAAGGCAGCTCTCTGGACTCGCTCAACAGATCCGTGTGCTATGCTGGATCCCTAGATTATAACACAGTACTGCAGGTGGCATCTTGAAAGGATAGAGTAGAGGTGCAAAATCAGCTCGCTTGACCTGCTGGTCACACTTGGCTTTCTGGGCTTGCAAGTGTTAACACTGCTTATGTTGAGCTTTTTGTCAATGAACATCACCCCCAAGTCCTTCTCCTCAGGGCTGCTCTCAATCTCTTCTCTACCCAACCTGTGGCTGAGCCTGGGATTGCTCCTACCCAGCTGTAGGACCTTGCACTTGGCATGGTTAAACTTTGTGAGGTTGGCATCAGCCCACCTCACAAGCATGTCAAGGTCCCTCTGGACGGCATTCCTTCCCTCCGGCGTATCCACTGAACCACACAGCTTGGTGTCATCGGCAAACTTGCTGAGGGTGCACTTAATTACACTGTTCCTGTTGCCAAAAAAGATAATAAGCAGGGCTGGTCCCAACACCGATCCCTGAGGGACATCCTTCATCACTGATCTCCATGGAGGTGTTGATAGCAACTGTTTGGAATATGACCATCCAGCCAATTCCTTATCGACTGAGCTGTCTATTCATCAAATTCATGCCTCTCCAGTTTAGAGAAGGATGTTGTGAGGAGCAGTGTCAAATGCTTTGTTTCAATCCAGGTAGGTAACATCAGTTCTTCAGTTATCCTCGATGCTGTAACCCCATCATAGAAGGCTACTGAATTTGTTAGGCACAATTTTTCCCTTAGTGAAGCCATATTGGCTGTTCTCAATCACATCTTTATTCTTCTTGTGCTTTACATAGTTTCCAGAAAGATCTGTTCCATGATCTTGCAGGGCACTGACATGAAACTGACCAAGAAGTTTCAGTTTAAATCATCCAAACCCTCCACAGTAACCACCATTCCTCACTACCTCACTAACTCTACTTGTCTATGAATAACTCTCTTATCCTATAGTCTCCCAATGAGACTAAATACCCATTTGTTTTCTGTTTGTTTGGTTTTGGTTTGTGTGGGGTTTGGTTTTGTTTTTTTTTTTTTTTTTTTGGTTGGTTTTTTTTTTTTTTTTTTTTTTTTTATGTA
>NDXB01003860.1:145909-166105 GCA_002631895.1 Agapornis roseicollis
TTTTTGTTTGGTTGGTTTTTTTGTTTTGTTTTGTTTTTTAAGACAAGATTATGGCTATTTGCAAGCATTTAAGAGAATACTGGGAGAGAAGGATCTAATACCAGGCTAGGCATGCTGGTGAATCCAGTCATCTAATTCCATGTTGGGTGCTGATGGTGAGTCCAGTCCTGAATACACATGAAACAGAGAAAAGAATGGGGAGAATGATGATATTGTGTACATGACACACAAGACAAAGTTAACTGTTCAATGTTTTATTTCTCCTCCCCATCTGAATTGTTATAAGGTATATTGAGTGTAACAGCTCAAGCTAGTTTCTGTAGCCACTGCCTGATTGATGCTCCCTCTGATTAATAATAAACAGAGGTAGATCCCTATACTCAGAGGAAGGAAGAAAAAATGTTTTGGTACTTCTGTTTGTATCTATCATCATACAGGGGTAGCACATCATGTATCAATGCATGTGTGAGGCACTAGGAGTCATATATGGATGAAGAGGATCTGGCAGACAAGATACCTGATAAATCTGTGCTAAGATCAGTGCATCTAAACAGGAACAGAGCAGTGGTTACTCATGCTGTGACTGAGGTTCAGAATGTATGATGCTGACTCTGTGCGACCTTACAGCCCAAGATGATTGACAATCCACCAGCAGGCCCATTTTCTCTCTTAGGAAAACAGCAACAGCTGTCTCCGAAGCAACCTACAGGAACCAGGTAGTAATATGTCTTCAGTCATCCTTTCACCAAGCAAATTACAGTGCTCTGGACAGGGTAAGAAAGAGGCCATCTGCTATTCCTCTTGGTGAAATGTTTAGTGTGGGAACATTTTTTACCCTGCAAGGTGGCCTCAGAGGCATAAAGCAGCTCCACTGCCCATCTGTCTGCCACGGAGGCATTACTCCAGCTAATACCTCCTCTCCTGCTCACATTACAATGATTTATATATCAGTTCTGCTTTTTGTTCTGGTTTTATGTTTTATCCCCCAACTCCTTTTTCCTAAATACAAGGAATTTTGGGTTTGGGGGGTGTTGTTTTTTTTTTTACATCTGTCACTCTTAAGCAGCTAAATTGTCCTAACAACTCTTTCAGCTGATGTTCTATACTAAAGATTCTGTTTTGTACATTGGTTTACTACTGGAAGTTTCTTTATCACACATTACAGTGGAAGGTGAACTGGATTTACAACATATTCATGTTTCCAATAACATTCCTCCTCCGTCCCCAGCCACTTGGAATTATAGAATAGTTAGGGTTGGAAAAGATCTTAAGATCATTAATTCACTTAATTCATTATTAATTTGAAGGGCAAGCAATCTACCTCTGGTCTTTTTTGAACAGGTGAAAATTGGTCCCCAAATGAATGTCCTGCAGAAATTATTTTGATAGGGTTTTACAAAGGCAAAAAACCCTTCAAACTCTTAGAGAGTAACAGAAAACTCCCTAATGTCTACAGGTTTTTTTGAATGGTCTAGTAGAAATAGGTGCCTTTACAGAATTAATTCTCATAATGAGTAACAATCAGATTCATCTAAGAGAGAGTATAGTGTGTTAGCAGAGTCCTAACAGTACCTAGTATAACTCAAGAAACCACAAAATGCACTTAGCCAAAAAAAGGTATGTCAAGACTTGAGGTATCTGCCCAGAAGCAATATTTTGCAGCAGAATTTTTGTTTGGATACATGTACATGGATCCTCCTTCAGCATCACACTGAATGCTGCAGTCAGGTAGTTTAAAAAACACAACTCCATAAATTGTTATTTCCAGTGTGTACGGCTAGAAGGCCAGGGATATACTTTAATACTACATCACACCTATCACTTGTAAACTGAGTAGTACCTGCTTGAGTAATTCCATGAACATTGGAACCATTAAACAGCACAAGCAGTTCAGTTTTCTCCCTGCTTGTTTCGAAAGGGTAGGTTCAATTATTTGTCTGGAATTCTGCAAGCTAGCATTTGTAACTTGTAAGGATGCTTTAGTCCTGGCTATCTGCAATGCTCATTCATGTAGTCATCTGACCTTCTGATTTGATACGTTAAAGCACAGATTCCACCAGAAATGCCCTCATGTCCTAAAATATGTAACTGTTCCTTCAAAACTCTTGGGTGTATTTTTCAAAAATTAAATATCTGAAGTTTTCCCAAGAGACAAACCAAGCAAAAGAAATCAATTCCAAGAGCAGGCCCAGCCTGAAAAGGGCAAATGAATGACAGTAACTATATTGCAAACTCCTGACCTTCTCATATGTATCTTAATGGATATAGTTTTTCATATCTTTTAAAATTCAGCCAGAGTGCTTGGCCACTGCTATGTTTTACTGACAAACAGGTAGAGGATTTGGTCCTATAGACAATATGAGAGAGTCATTAGATTACTCATTTTCCCTTCATCATTTTTTTTCTGTTAACAAATTGTCTATTTTGTTAAACATTACAATATATTACACAGTATTTTTATTCTGATGTGTGATACCTTCATTCTGTCTCCATTATCTGTTTCAATAGTTTGTGTTTTTTAGACATTCTAGTTTGTAATATATCTGCCTCTATCCTATATTTCTGATTTTAGAGGAGCGAAACCGCCTGAGTAATAAATATGCAAATTAGCTGTATCTTTTGCCTTGTCCAAAATGTGCTGATACTGCTGGAAAACACTTGTGTTGTCTGTTGTGGGTTTTGGCCTAAGCCAGAATTAGTCACAGAATTAAGGCAGTTAGGCCCTAAGTCAGAATTTGTTCCTTACTGAAGAAGAGATTTAAGTCACTGAATTCAAAAGGATTAAATGTGAGCTGAAAATAGAGCTGTTGGTTAAGTGCTTTCCTAAAGGAAGCCTCTATGCAGACCCATGCTGTTCTGCTTTTATTCTTCAAACAAATGACATTATTTTGTAGTCACTTTCTAACAAAGGTTAATGCTGATACATTTTTAATATTCAGATTATCTGGATTCTCTTTGACCTGGGTAAATTGATTTTTTACATGAAACAGGGCACTATACCTTCATTTGGTTTTCCTTCAGTTCAGTTTCTCTATTTTTAACCATTCATTAAAATTTAAATGAGAAATCAACAATATTCTCATGTTGAAGTCTTGTTTTGTATGCATGAAAATCAATGGTAAAGTGTTTATTGAATTAAATGAAACACTGTCTGGTCCTTTATATGTATTGATCTAATAAGGTAAGGTCTTAGTCTTATCTATTTGCTATTTAGAGAGTTCAGCAGTACCCCTAGAACTGATAAAATCAGGCAGCATGATATGAAATAGCAAGATGCCCATTGACTTTGAAGAAGAAAACAGTGTTAGATAAGAATCTTCTGTATATTGTGTGCTTTTGTCCAATGACTGATTTGATGTTAACAAGTAGTGTGGTGCAGCAGAGGAAAGTCTGGAAAATGAAACAGTTTGTGAAGGTAGTTTAAGATCCACACAACCTGTTTTTAAAGTTTTTTATATAAATCTGTCTTGATACTAATTCATGGACTGAATATATGCCAGTGGCTTGGAAACTGTTCTAAAGCAGATCTTCCAGTTCAGTTTCATCTAAAAAGAATGTAATGTGCAACCTTCTGATATGAACCAAAACATATTGGTATGAACCATCCCTGGCAGTGCTCAAGGCCAGGTTGGACAAAGCCTTGGGTAGCATGGTTTAGTGTGAGGTGTCCCTGCTTATGGCAGGGGGTTGGAGCTAGGTGATCTTAAGGTCCTTTCCAACCTTAACTATTCCATGATTCTATGATCTAGTAAAAGTCATTATTACCCACAGGCATCATCTTCATAGAATTCAACCTCACTAGTAACCATTCCTAATGAGAGTAGCATTACAAGACCACTGGAGTCAATGGCAGGACTTTCAGAAGTTACAGGAGTAATCTTTGCATTCAACATACTGCTTCTGTGCTGCAGGGGATTTTAATTTTAAACGACTTATCAGAAAAACCCTCAAACTTTTTACATGTCTGAACACTGAACTCCTATTGCAATGTTCAGTCAGGTTATGTATCCAGGTAAATTACAAAGGATTAACACACCAGCAGAGGTGATTGTCTTCAGCAGGAAGCCAACCTAAAGCAACGTGCAGAAGACAGAGCTCTTTAACCTTGATGTAGCAGAAGATCTGCTTCATCTTCTAATACAAGTTGTACCCTGAAAAAAAAGGTGATAAATAACTTCAGCGAAAAGGTTTGAATACATATGGATGCTGACACCTTGTGAGCTTTTTTACTCTAATAGTACTTTAATAGTTGATATCCCCCCATTTGAAGCTGCAAAAAGATTGAAACTATACCTTGAGCTCTTTCTTGCACTATGGGTTCTCACTGTGCTCATGGTTCAAGTATACATGTGGGCCTTATCATTCCTGGTAAGGTAGATAGACTTGGGCACAGAATAAGCATTTAGCTGTAGTGTCTAGCTTTGTGCAACAGGGTTTTGTACAAGATCAATAGCTAGCTTTGCTGTATCCACTGGGAGATGAAATATGTGCAAAGGAGTCATTTTGAAGGTACAAAGCTGAGCAGTTGGTTTAAGCACCTAAACAGTCATGCAAGACGCTTTCAAGTATCCATATATTTTTCCCATTATTTTTCAGTAGTAATTAGATAATTCAGTCAACAAGTATTCCATCTAAGGTAATGATAGCACCTACCATCCATTCTTCAGGCTGCTTCTGCTGGTAGACATTTGTAGTTATCAGGCAAGGACGACTTCTGTTCTCAGTATATAGGAGAAACGATTTGCCTGGCTGCTCAGGGATCCCCAGAAATTGAACCAGGTGTGTTATTTTCCATTACTTATGACTTCTGTTCCTGACATAGGCAGCATGACATGCTGTGAAGAGATAACCTGATTAGTGATTTATTAGAAATGATTGATGTGAGAGTCTTACTGTGAAGGTAGAGAGGTACTTTAAAAATCATGTATTTTCTGTAACACTTTGCCTAATTTCAATTTTAGGATTTGCATTTTTAATTCTTTCAATTGTGACCATACCTCATTTCCACATTGTTTCTGGCTCTTGGAAGCCACTGATGAACTCTGCTTATAGCTGCATTTTACCTTATTTGAGAAATTTCTTTTGGCTCCCAACTTGTTTGACTAAAACTCCAGAGATGTTCTGCCCTTTGGGTAGGTTGAGGGAAGGTTGGACTGAGGCTTTTTCAGGACAGAGGGTGTATAAATCTAAATGGAATGACTTGGAACTGCCTGAGGTACCTGTCAGTGTGTTCTTGTGAAGGAGGGTCTAATTACTGATGTCAGTTGGTCTCCAAAAGGTTTTGTATGTGGTCCATGAAGCAAGGAGGAGTGAGCTGAATCTAGACCAAACACAGCAGATGATCGCTTTTATGCTTTCATATGGCTTTCAATTTTTATTGCTTGGCAATAAAATGGAGGGACTGTCACTGGTTCCATTATAAAAGCACATTTGCTAAGGGATTTATCACATTAAGTCTTTTAATTTGCATCAAACTAGAATCTGGCACTTGGTAGTCCCCCTCCTCTTTTCCCTTCCCTTCCTGAGGTGATTTTTCTCATTTAATTTAAATATGCTTGACTGCTTTATAGAAGGAGGTTATTATATTATCATGCTAGCAGTCGATACGGCGAGGTTGTGTTACAATGAGTCTTTGCTCTCAGGTGTCTGTACCTTCTTAAATTCACAGTTCCATGACTTGAAAGAATTGCTTTCACAACTGAAGTGATGCTTGGGGAGTTTCTGTGGAAGAGTTTTGGCTCCTCCACAACTCAGCTCCTTTCTTCAACTTGTGCTGAAGTAACTGCTGCAAAAAGATGCCATACACTCCATCATCAATATAACATCCATTATGGAAAAGAAGAAACTATTTGGAAAGTATTTGATTTTAGTAGGTTCTTGAATTCACCAAATAAGGAGAACAGTGAAGGTCAAATCAGAAAGAAGAAGCTGGGATTAGATGTCTTAAACCAGCTCCACTGCTGAAGGAAATATATATTGATTCACTCCCTCAGCATTCTACATATGGGGGAACATATAAACATACTCTGCTTGAGAATATTTATTCATGTTCTCCAGATCAAACTGTAAAATAGGAAGACAGTTATTGAAAGACAAATGTTCAAAAGTTTGAGTAATTAAAAATAACATCTCAGCCTTGGAAATCGGTTTTCTGGGAGAAAGAGAACAACATGCTTTCCAGTTAAAGATAGGAGATTAAAACCTAAGGATGACCAAACCAGGAAAACAGAATGAAAAATTAAAAGGTAGGTGATTACAATTATATTTAAAACCAAAGCAATAAGCAAAACACCAAAAAACCCCCAAACCCAAGCAGTTATGCAGCACTGTATTTTTAATTGCTTGGACCAACTTTTAGGAAAATATATGAAACTTTGTAATAACATTTAAAGGGCTGAGGTGAATCTGCGGGAACCAGAGCAATCCTCCACAGGACTAAGGGAACAGCTCACAGACACTGCCTTCTGTCAGTACATCACTGGGCATCTGAAACATTCATGCCACTTTACATCAATTCCAACAGCTCTGGTAGACACCCCAAAGTGAGTTAAGGACAAGGTAGCAAGTTTGAGTTGAAATTCATTTGCTTTTGTCAGTTCACATCAGATCACTCATGTCATCCTCACAGAGATTTCATGTTTAATATTAAAAATCTCTGGAGTCTCATGTTAATGTATTCGGTGAGGTCCTTTTATAATTTAAGACCATTTCAAATACCAAGAAAACCCAAAACCAAGGCATATTTATCAATGCAAGAATAAAGTCTAGTGCAGGTATTATTAGAACTTCGTGTGAGCTCATCATCACTGCATTATTGATGTAAGCATTTCGTTAGAGAAGGAGCTGCCATTCGAGTAGGAACTGTATTTCTTAAAGCATTACAGTATTTCTGGTTTCCTGACGCTCAGGATGATCAGTTAGGAAATTGCAATAGTGGATTCCTTTTTCCCTTGACTACAGTTCTACCATGGGCAGCCTAACTTTTGCATGGAATTTGTAGCTCCAACTGTTTATGCTTTGGTGGGGTTTTTGTTATACTGGGAAAGAGAGACATCACTAACTTTTATGACTGGAGTGTCAGAATACAGGCTCTTTAGAAAGGACTGGATATTCCTGGAATGCATTGATGATTAACTTCTCCAAGTGATAGAGGAGCCAGTGAGGAGAAGTGTTATGCTGGATCTTGTTCTCAGTAGCAGGGAGGGGCTGGTGGAGAATGTGAAGCTCAAGGGCAGCCTTGGTTACAATGCCTGTGAAGTGGTGGAGTTCAAGATCCTCAGAGTGCAGATCAAGTTCACTACTCTGGACTTCAGGAGAGCAGTCTCTGGCCTGTGAAAACAGGCTGAGAAAGCTGGGCTGGTTCAGCCTGGGGAAGAGAAGGCTCCAGGGAGACCTTAGAGAAGCTTCCAGTGCCTAAAAGGACCTGCAAGAAATCTGAAGAAGGGTTTCTTATGAGGGCATGTAGGGACAGGACAAGGAGAAATGGCTTTAAACTGAAAGAGGATAGAGTTTGAATAGGTATTAGAAGGAAGTTCTTCACTGTGAGGGTGGTGAGGTACTGGAACAGGTTGCCCAGAGTAGTTATGGTTGCCCCATCCCTAGCAGTGTTCAAGGCCAGGCTGGATGGAGCTTTAAGCTCCATGTTCATACTCTGTGTATGTGTGCAAGCAAATGTACATATACATACGTACATATACAGCTTTAACCATGAGGACTGCATCTGTTCAAGGAGAATATAAAGAGAAATTTACACATGGTAGATTTTACTGTTAGCACCCATTAAGAGTAATTTTTAATTAATTGCACTGTCTTAGATTAAAGGAGCTTTTTATTCTAAAGATTGAATTAAAATTTATATTAATACCTCAAGAGAAATTGATGTTCTTGATTTTCACATTGTAGAGCATTTATTGTAAAGTGGTCTTATGTTACTGTTTTTTTTCGTTCCTCAATATCTTGTTCTTTTTTCTCCCAGTTTAGAAAAGCTTTGTTATATGTTACTTTTAATGATTCTGCGTTTCAGTCAGTCCCAAAGAGAGCAAAAGGAGTTGAAATGTGGTTGATACAAGAGAAACATAAGTTATAAGGGAAATAGGGAAATAATGGAATGACATGAACATAATGTGTCTCAACTGGGTGTTTCACACCTATTGTAAGTTACTGTGTCTTCTTGTTGACCAGAGAAATGAAAAAGCACAAGCCAATGCACTTGCTTTTCTCACACCTCTCTCATTCCCCAGTAGGGTGGGCTTTAAACTATTTTTTCTGTTGCTGCAATGAAGTATCTTGTCCTTGTTGTGTTTCTTCCAACAGCGATTGCACCTGAGGGACGCCAACATTTTCCCATATAACAGAACGACTTAATCTGGTGTGTTTTTAATTAAACATGTCCAGTGATACATTCGGAGCATGCAAGGTCAGAGCAGACCCCATCTGTTTTGCAGCTCTGTCCACAGTATGATCTCCCAGTCAGGCAAAATACATTTTTCTTCCTACCATCAGTTCCTTTTTGAGTTACTTACTTTGATGTTGCAAATCTGAGGGAGCTTCTGATCTCTTCTTCCTTAGTCCTAGGAAAAGGATTTTGACTAGTCCTAACTCTTCTGTTACTTCTAGTGGATTGACTGAAAAGGTATGATGACAATATAAAAGAACATGCCTGGCCCTGTCTGCCAGGCATCTCGATACTGGTAAGTGTGAGGAGATGGCAGCTGGTTAGTTGCTCAACTGCATACTTAATCTGTACTTGATACCATGCTGTTATGATGCTGTATTGTAACAACATATGAGCTACCTCAGCTAAAGGCAGAAATGTCTGTACATGCTCCAGCAACTTCCTTAATTCACATTGTGTACATTATTTAATGGAAGTCTATAGAATCATAGAATCATTTAGTTTGGAATAGACCCTTAAGATCATTGACACAATTAACAACACTGCCATGTCCACCACTAAAGCATGACCCTATGTGCCATATCTACATGCCTTCTAAATACTTCCAGGGACAGTGACTCCACCACCTCCCTGGGTGTTACTAGGAGTTTGAATGACAGTTAGGTGTCAAAGTACATGTCTGAAAATAAGGTGAATCTGTACATCACATTGTTTTATTAGGTTGTTATTAGTTAGTTTGGTTGGTTTTTAAGTACTCACAGTTACCATATCCTATAGTTTCAACACTATATAAACTCTTTTAAGCACTCACAGTTACCACATCTGATAGTTTCAACACTGTAAAAGTGATATAAATATATCAATATATGAGGTGAATACATTATAAGTGTACTGGAGGTGGTTTGGTGTACGGTCACAGCAAATTCCACACAAGGGGAATGGGCATCAGTATCAAACTTTTGTGGTAGGTCCTCCACCTAGGTCGGAGCAATCCCAGGCACAGTTACAGGTTGGGCAGAGAAGAGATTCAGAGCAGCCCTGCAGAGAAGGACTTGGGGGTGGTGGTCAATGAGAACGTGAACATGAGCCAACTGCAGTGTGTGCTTGCAGCCCAGAAAGCAACTGTATCCTGGGCTGCATCCAAAGGAGAGTGAGCAGCAGGTCCAAGGAGGTGATCCTGCCCCTCTACTCTGCTCTCGGGAGACCTCACCTGGAGCATTGTGTGCAGTTCTGGTGTCCTCAACATGAAAAGGACATGGAGCTGTTGGAACAAGTGCAGAGGAGGCCATGAGGATGATTGGGGGACTGGAGCATCTCCCGTATGAAGACAGGCTGGGAAAGTTGGGTCTGTTCAGCCTGGAGAAGGCTGCGTGGAGACCTCCTAGCAGCCTTCCAGTATCTGAAGGGGGCCTATAGGGATGCTGGGGAGGGGCTCTTCATTCAGGACTGTAGTGACAGGACAAGGGGTAATGGGTTCAAACTTAAGCAGAGGAGGTTTAGATTGGATATAAGGAAGAAATTCTTTCCTGTTAGGGTGGTGAGGCACTGGAATGGGTTGCCCAAGGAAGTTGTGAGTGCTCCATCCCTGGCAGTGTTCAAGGCCAGGTTGGANGGGGCCTATAGGGATGCTGGGGAGGGGCTCTTCATTCAGGACTGTAGTGACAGGACAAGGGGTAATGGGTTCAAACTTAAGCAGAGGAGGTTTAGATTGGATATAAGGAAGAAATTCTTTCCTGTTAGGGTGGTGAGGCACTGGAATGGGTTGCCCAAGGAAGTTGTGAGTGCTCCATCCCTGGCAGTGTTCAAGGCCAGGTTGGACAAAGCTTTAGGTGGCATGGTTTAGTGTGAGGTGTCTCTGCCCATGGCAAGGGGGTTGGAACTGGATGATCTTGAGGTCCTTCCCAACTCTAACTATTCCATGATTCTATGATTCTAAGAGTGTATGAAGCTTTGAGAGTGTGATCATGAATAATAAAACTTTATGACTGAATTGGTAGGTTTCTTTGAAGTCATTTTTTAGGCAAATACTAGAAAATGCTTATACCTGCCTAGTAACCAAACCTTAACCTCTATCTCTTGTCTAATTTGTGTTTTTGAAATTTACAATTATAATGAACAGTTGTAAAGACGTGTATAAAACAACCATCTTGTTTGAAGTAAAAGAAAGAGTGATGATGATATTCATGAATATGGGAAGAACAAACAACAAAAGACTGGGTAGAATTATTTCCTCCAATATTATGATTTTTAACATTTTCACCTCCAAAAATGATAACTTGCTGCTTGGTCGAAAGCATGCGGAGGTTCTAAAGGAATGTCTGGTTGCACAATAGCCTTACTTTGCCAATCTGAAAGTTTGAACTCTACAGCATAAAGACATCTTTGGACCACATTTGGTCCTTGGCACCACTCTTGTCAGTTATATGATCAAGTGGCACACCTTAGCTGGGAAGCCTGCTGCCCAGTTCATCCTGTCCTTCATAGGCATGTATGAACTCAGTGATTACTGACAAGAAAATAAGAAACCATGCACAAAACTACCAGACTGACAGAAGAATTTGTTTGGTTTTGATGGTCCTGAACCCTCTTCTCAACAGTGACATTCTTACCCTATTTGAGAAAACATTCACAACTGAATCTGAACCAATCCATTTAATAATCCTTTATTATAGTTTATATCTGCCAAAGACTGCTTATATTTAGATAGTATCAGCATAAAACATTTTTGACAGATTCAAGACTTGTTCACTAACTTGAAGAAGTCATAACTAACCAGAGATACAAGTAATTATTATAAGGGTTAGGATAACTTATTTTTCTTCATTTTAAATGTATAACAGAGCTTGACTCTAAATCAAGCACAAATGTGCTCGTGTTACACTTGAAAAAGAGGCTGTTAAAAGGAGCAGAAAGTAAATAGCCAGAGGGAAGGAAGGATAGAGAGATCAACCAGAATGTCAAACACCTACAGAGGAAGATCATGAAAGGTGCATAGGAAGGTAAGAAATAAGAGAATTCAAAACACTAGAAAAAATACATAAGCACATGTGGAGATTCAAACTGGAAATGGTTTAATTTCAGAGGTGACAGAAGAAACTTGTGTAGGTAGGTAATTTAAAATATTTGCTATAATATGTCTATCTATGTGTGCATGCTTATTTAGAACATTTATAGATGTATGTGTGCGTAACTATGGTATAAGTCTTATTGGGGATTAATAAGGGCACCCAGGGTCAGCATTCCAATATGTAACAGTGGATGCACAGATATTGTCAGGTGCTGATCACCTCAAAATAGATAGGAGCTAAAATAAATACAGAAGATGGCAAAACACAGCATCAGCTTTATTGCCTTCTGATTCATAGGAAAACTCTAAGAACTTGCCAACAGAGTTTAAGTTGGCAAGCAGGTATTCTTTATTGTGGCACTGGGAGACATGGAGGATAACTCCCCTGACCATGTCTCACTTGAGCACCGAACAAGCCATGATTATATTGTCTTTAATCATATGTATTCATTACATTGCATGCATATTCATTAAGGTACTTATACATTGCATCATACTTCTAGAAAATTCTTCCCACATGCACACTGAAATGTGGTAGTGGGCTTTGGGAACCCTGGTGGTTGCTTCTTCGTCATCTTCCTCTTCATCACTTCATCCTTTAGCTGAACTTTGGAGTTGGCCAGCCATGTTGTCTGTTTGCCAGCTCCTTAGCTGGTTCTAACTGGTTTCCCTAAACACTGACTGAAGAGTTCTCTTCCTTATCATTGTTATAGAGTCCACCTGGGGTCCAGGTAGCTTAGTTACAAGCAAAAGGTTCATTCTATATACAATGAGCTATCCTTCATTCTGTCTTTCTTGTTCTTTCCCCATTTCACTACTGCTTGTGATCGATATTCCCAAGTACCCAACAGAATATGAGCATTATTTTTGAGACTAGGTAGTGCTATATATTCTGAAAGTCAGACTAAACAGAGTGTGTCATAGGAACTCATAGATACATGTAACTGGGACAGTGAGTCTCCCTGCTGAAGTCATAATCTACCATCTCCAGGAATAGAATTGGTTTAAGAGGAAATGTGGAAGTAAAGAAGTAAAAAAATATAAAAGCAAAATGAAAACTGCACTGCAGGATACTTAGTGAATATCATATCGGCAAGACATACACTAGTGTGCTCCTATCTGTTAGTTTAGATTTTGGGTGGATGATGATTATCTCTTTTTCCCTCCCCCCATAACTGAAGATTTGGTCACAGGTAGAAAAATGTAAGTGAAAAAACAGACTGATCTGATCATCTGGTACTGTAGTGGTTTAAAAGCCTGCTTCTCCCCCATATTTAGGTGTACACACTGCTTAGAAGAGTTTCAATAGGAGATAACATGGGGTTTGATGCATCAGTATAAAAAAGCTTTGTTGAAGGTGATTAAAAAGGAAGCATATATAAGAAGTCTTTATTTAAAGGTTCTCAGTTAAATCAAACATGCTCTTTTTTCATTCTTCACACCCTACACCTGAGTTTATGATGGAATCATAACAAACTCAGAATTAATCTGTTTCCTTGAAAGCTGGTTTTATATCCCAGTTAGCTCTCCCTCATATTAGAATAGTGGCTTTCAACACAGGATAATACAAACAGTGGGATTAAGACCATCTGTTGCAGCTAAACCTACCCTTACTATGACTTACAGTTCTGATACTGTAATGAAATCCAGTCATGTTTAGAGAGGAACTGAAGTCTTTGAAAGTTTTTATCTGATACAGATAATGAAATAGAGATTGACCATTTAAAAGAAACATTTTTACTGAAAAAGGACTGGGGAACAGAAAATCTGATTGGTCTTTATATCATCTTTCTCTCCTTTACAAGGAAAAACATCATCATGTGCCTTTATCTCACTGCCTAGCATCTATTTAGTATGAACATGAAAACACAGCACAAATTGGGACACTTGGTATCACAAGGAAGCCTTCTGCTAGAACAGATTTTTTTCTCTCTCTCCCCCTTTTCTTTAATTCCAGGGAAGGATGATACATTTTATTTGAGGGTCATTTGTTAACCTTTACAGGTTAAGTACTTTTTTTTCCCTAAGTTATCAGTCCCTAACAGCATATAAGTGAGAATCAAAAAGAGCAGTGTTCCGAAGGCAAGGCACACAAGAAATGCTTCAGTTAAATGATGGTCCTTCTCACCTTCTGGTTTAATTCACTTTAAATGACTCAGTACTAAGGATGTCATGCAGTAACAATCTCGTAAAACAAGAACTAAGTGTCAGCCTGCTAGAGCTCAATCCACTGCAAGTTCCTAATGTGTCTGTGAGCTATCACTCAGGGATTTAGTCATAACCCCTGCCTGAGGGTGGAATGGAAGGTAACTTCTCAGAACATCACTGAACATTTGATCAAACTAATCTTTATCTTCCCACTGGCTAGGAAGATTTACCAGAAATGAAACTGTAAAGATGACAAGGTGCTGTTTAATCGGTATGTTTACTATCATTCTCACTGTATTATGTGACTGGTATTCTTTAGGCCAGGCTTAAATTCTGCACAACTGGGTCATTAAAAAAATGCTGTCTTGAATTAACATTTTGCTCTCCAGTGGTTTCATAGAACACTGCTAATAAAAAAGTAATAATGCAGAGTAATCAATGAAGTCATGTATTTATAATTCATTTTCATCATACATGCACACAAAGTCTACCATGTCTTTGGCAAATTAAAAGTACAATCATCAGAAGTGTTGATCTGGGCTAATCCTTCATCCCAATGCTAATAAATGCTCAACCAAAGATGAAATCAAAACCTAGTGAATATAGATGATTCAGCTGTTATCAGAGGACCCGGCATCAAGGATTTATTCCATGAGTTGCTGAATAGACTCCCTGCCAGCTCAAGGAACCACATCATCTATTCATACTCATAAATTCTTGAAGATCCACATAAAATTAATTAAGCCCTCAATTTCCCAAAATTCCAATAGAAATTATATTCTAAATCTCCTCTTTTCCAACTGTTGGAACTTACCTCTTGCTTCCAGCCTAAAACATTTTACAGCCAGCTTATGATAACTCTTATTCAATAACACAATTTGTCTCGCATTATTTGCACTAATGCAGTTCTCTACTAATCAGTTAAAAACCAGATCAACCTTATTTAGCATTTAATTATAGCAATGCACCCTTCCACTCCAAGCACTGTGTTATGGTACTATATCATATTTTTTGCCATAATTGTCAGGTGTCTTTTTGATCTCCAGATGGTATATTTAACAGTGATAGTCCCCGTCATCAGATGGAAATTTAAAGAGGAGCTAAACTTTAGTCTGTTATTTGTCCTTTGTTTGATTCTAACTCTCTTTGATGAAAGAGAGTGGCTTGGGAATGTAAACAGAAGTTCTGTACTTGGGAAGGATAAATACTTATCCTGGGTTTTTTTTGCCTGTGAGTGGAGCAAGGTACATGGTCTTTGGCTCTTACTTGGTTTTAGGTTCTTTTGTCAGCTTGAAACATGCAACCAAATCTTAAGAGAAGCAATGTGTCCTCTAAAATGTGGTGTAAATATATTCTGGAAAAAAAATGGTGTTTCATTCCAATACTAACAGGTGAACCTCTGGGCTCAATTTATTATTTGTGCTTCCTGAAATATATCTATAAAATATATGGCATTCTCTGTGCTTGTGCTAGAGCAAAAGAGACATCTAAGACTTATCTTCATCTTGGATTTTACTTCATAGACAATATCTTTTTCATCTTGATTACAATGCAATTTTGACATTTGCAGAGGAAAAAGTAACAAGCTTTAAGGATGCACTCAACATTTCAGCTGGTCCTTGTGCTGCCAGCAATGCAAAGTCAGCAGTGAGGGTAAGTAAGCCTAAGGGGAAAAAGACAGCCATATAGTCAGGGTACATTTAGTGTCTATCTGCTGTATATTGACTATTCTCTTGGAACACCTCCTAGAAGACTGGAAGGAGTGAGACATAAATTATTACTGTTTAATTTAGTCTCTTCTCAGTGTCAGAACCTAAATAAGTTTTGACATTGAGAAATGTTTAAATTCAGCATGGGTATTTTTAGTCATCTTTTTTTTTTTTGTTTATCCGGAAAAGCAAAATCATAAAAAATAGACTGAATTTTAACCCTTGCTAAGTGTTCTAAAAGGTTTTTCATCATCTGAAGAGTCACAAGTTAAGTCTCCACTCTCACTCTGTCCCATCTAGTTTTTCACCTGTCATTCATTAATTATTTTCCATTGTGATTTTCTCCCAATATAAAGCTATGAACAAAACTGGTCCTAAAGATAAAGTCTGAGATTGAAAATAAAAGCCAAGTTTGGTTTTTAAAGAAAAGTAAAAAAAGAATCTTCTGAAGAGCAAGATTTATCAATCTTCAAATTAAACACATCGTTAATTTCCCTTCCTATCTGGTGAGCTGTGAAAAACATCCACCGGAATTGTCCACAGTTAATTTTAGCCAACTGTTTCATAGCCGCAAAAGAAAAAGAAGAACCAAATAATTTTATTTCCATTAACACATTAAGATTTGCTCACTGGAATTGCTGAAAACAAGTGAAGAAAATCCCAATCCAAGAAATGAAACCAAAATGCCACCTTTTTATCCACAGACTGTATTACAATACATATAGAGAGTGAACATAAACAAAGCAAACTTCAATTTTACAATCATCTGTTTAGGTTGAAGTAAATTGAACACTCATCATAAATATGGAGCAAAGAAGGTTGTTTTATAAGAGGGCTTTTTATTAAACACAAAGGCTATTTGATGGATTCAAATGAGCACTCAGTTTTCTCTTACCTACTGTTTAGCACTTATAGGCTTAGCCAATTGTTTGCTCATGTAGATTCCTTTCCACCATGAATGAAGCACGGAGCTCATCCTGTATTCTATCCAGGACATGCAGGTCTGTGAGCAGTAACACTACCCTGTTTTTCATGCATCAAGCTCCAATCTGATGCAGTTTTCAGGTCCAGCAGCAAAAGCATATTCCAGTTGACTGGCTCTTCTCAGCAGAAGGTACCACTGCTGCCAAGAGCCAGTGAAAGCTATTGTGGATGATTTCATAGGACCTAGGGATAATTCACTTGCCTTAAAAGACACAAGCTAATTTTGAAAGAAATCCTCTTGCTGTCATTTTCTGTAGCACATTCCATTAAATAAATTCTTAAACTGGGATTCCTTATGCATAATATATGCTGTTAAACAAACAGAAAGCACAACCAGGACATTAAAAGTGTCCAAATGGTTGCTTAGGTTTAACACCCTGGCTGTCCAATTTCTTATCTAGACTATTACAAACAAAGCCAGAATCAGAAGATTTAGAATTTTTCAAGTGAGTGATGAAGTTCAAAGAGTCCTTGTATTTTAATAACAAGTACCGTACATATTTCATGGAAGTGTTAGCCAGCTGATCTATATGTTAATTAGGCTGCCATTTGAAAAGCAAAATGATTCAAGTGCTTTCATCTCATTTCCAACACACCCAGCCATGCCAAGTATATTAGGAAGCACCATTCCTGCATATGCTGGAGTCAGCTAAGCCCCTTTTTAGGCCTTAGAGGAGGCAGGAAGAAGCAGAGCTGACAGTCAATTTTATGGCAGAATGATTTTCAAACAGAGAGCAATCCGTTCAGAAAACAAAATCTAATCTAAATACTCCATAGGGGGAAAAGAAATAGAGAAAAATCTGTAGGATTTCTGTTTTAAAATTGTGATTATTATTTGTCTGAGGGGAATAAAAGAAGAAAACAAAATTGTCAAAGACTGTTCATGTGAGGAATTAAGGAACTGAAAGTAGGCTTGGTCCAGGTGGGGATGCTGAGAACTGGAGAGGCAGGGAAAGCAGGTGACCAGCATCTGGCTCTGGCTCCCTGCCTGGAACATTCTCATTGGAGTCACTTTCTGCCTTCTGGCAGAAAATAAAATGGACAAGAGGTCAGGAGGTGAAACTGACAGGAGTGTTCAGTTGGCAGGAAGTTGCCAAGATACAAACCCCTCCATTCTCCTTCCCCAGACAGAATTTCTTAAAACTTTTTAGTTCTGGGAAAAAAAATAAAACCAACCCCCAAAGCAAGCCGACCAACCAAAAAAATTCCACCACCTTATGGAACTTGAATTTCTTGTTCCAAATATACCATTTTCTGAGGACAGAAATTATTTGTTCTGGTAAGATTTGGGATGAAGTACTCAGGCTTCAGCACTGTTGCAGTATCAGCTTCAAATCAGAAATGGAGGGGAAAGCAGGATCTCAGAAAAGGATATAAGTGCAGGTGAGTGCAGCCTCATCTCCTTCCCTTTTTGTGTATCCAAATAAAGAAACAGGCAATGGAAGGAGCCCTCTTCAGAAATGCTCTTCACTTAAAAGTGTCCACAAAGATCTAGGTAACAGCCTGTTACATTTCAAAGGTACCATACGGCTCCTTGTGACTTCTGTTTGAGCTGGAGTCATGTGCCATGCAGCTGGGACTTGAAATCTTGAACTGAAGGCTTGTGACCCTTTCTGTCAAGAGCTGTGTTGCCATACAAGATGATGCGCACTTCATTTTGTTCTATAACATGAGCTTGGCTTTTAGTTAAATATTATTTTTCCAGCAAATGGGGTTAATAAAAATTCTGTCATTTCTTAACTAATCACATACAAGATCACCTTAGAGAATACACAGCAGCCTATGAGCTTACCATTTGAAGAGAACTGCTTTGAAATATTACGGAAAAAAGAGGAGCTTCTATTGCTATGGAGCAGCAATAAAAGAACAGTACTAGAAGCGCTTTGCACGGAAGTCATAAAACATATTCACTTTCCTAAAACATATTTCTACACTGGATAGCTCAGAACAAAGTTGGAAATGAAGCCATGTGCAACTGAATATTTCAAAATATTAGAAACACGTTGCTATTTTCCTCACTGTGTAAGGTTCTGGTTGGCAAAATATTTGACATTATTTCTCACATTCAGTGCTAGCTTTTTGCTGGGTGCTGACTGAACTTTTCAAAACATTTTTCTTCTGATATCTTGAAACGTGCATTACCCAGCAACTCAAATTACAATTACCCAGTATTACCCACTACTGTAGGAGTGTATGATGGACTGATGATAGACTTTCTATGAAAGTAAACCAGCTGATGTCCGTCTTTATAATACATGTATTCTAACAGTCTTACCGAAATCAACAAAGCTGAGATAATTTACATCAGGTAATAATGTACCACCCTGAGATTACATTTACTCACATTGCTTTATGCATAAGTATACATAGGCACAAATTTTAATTTGCAACTTCTCTGTGATTTATTCTGATGTATCCCCTAACCTGTTTGGTTCTCCAGTGGAAAATTCATCTCCTTAAGCTTTTTCTTCCTTGAAGTCATTGCCATTGAGTTTCAGCATTGTCTCCAAAAGATCAGTTACATCATCATATTGATTTAACATTAAGTTTCTATGACTTCCTAGAAATGCAGATGCTTCTTCTTCACAGTCTAGTTGGGAATGTAAATGAAGATGAGAACATTACTAGATGTTATGTCTACAACTACACACTGGTCTGGTTTGCTTTCTGTATAAACAAAGTATCTGACCTTGCTTAGATTTCAGATCACTCTGTCACAGAAACAACTGCAGACCCACAATGAGGAATGGTGCAGTAAATGTTCAGAGCCATCTTTACCCATTCCCTGAGAGTGCAAAGTAATTTCCTACCGTATCAGAGTCAGGACATAACTTTTCTGGGGGCTGAATTCCAAACTGTTCTCAGAGGGTTGTATCTGTATTCCCTTTTTATATCACTACATTCAAGGACAGTTTTCTGAAACTTACAGAAAGGGAAGTCACAGGTAAGTGATTATGAGTAGATGAGACACCAGAATTCTAGAGAGGGATCAGTCCCATAAACAGCAATAGGGTGACAGTAAAACTACTCTCTTACCTGACCAGATAAAAATTGCTCTCTGCTTACAGTACAAGGCTCTGATATAGAAAAGAGAATAAATCTTTCATTTAGGAGTTGGAATACATAAGTTTTAAGGTCTCTTCCAACACAAACAATTCTATGATATGATTTATCTTTTGATTCTGTATCTGTTCTTCTTTTCTACTTTAGAACTGTCCTAAAAAAATGTGAAGATAGTAACCCTGGGTATCAGAATGCATTATCTTCTGTTTGATGTCACACTGAGAAGACAAGATCCAGTACCACATTTACGCTTGCAAGAGCAGCTTTTTATAGCACTCATCTGCACAACAGGACTGCCTCACCAGTTTCCCTTGTGAAACCATTTCAAACATAAAAACCTGTCACCTTCATGTGCCAATAACAAACCGGATTTATTCTAAACTAACCACTAGAATATCCCTGACCTTAAATGAAGAAAATGTGAGAAAGAACTTTTACATGCAGTCATCCTAATATCAAGGGACACTCTTTCAACTAAATTTTCACAAATGTTCTCTCCTTTTTAATTTAGTTTGCATTAATCACTTACAGTACTTTAAAAACAATGTCATGAGGCCAGTTGTTGAAAATGCTGGACACTCCAAGAGCAAATAAAATAAAAAGGGCTGCGTTCAAGGTTTGCTGGGTGGATGGCCGCAAGCAAAAACTTGTGGTCAATGGCTCAGTGTGCAGCTGGAGACCAGTAACAAATGGTGTCCCTCAGAGATAGCTGTTGGGACCGGTCTTCTTCAACGTCTTTGTCTCTGACATGGACGGTGGGATTGATTCACCCTCAGCAAGTTTGCCAATGACACCAAGCTGTGTGGTTTGGTGGATATGCTGGAGGGAAG
>NDXB01003861.1:0-11390 GCA_002631895.1 Agapornis roseicollis
GGTCATAGTAGTAGGGGACTGTACTTTGAAAGGCACAGAGGCACCCATCTGTCGGCCTGACCCTGTCTCAAAGGAGGTGTGCTGCCTAGCAGGGGCATGGATCAGGGATGTTGCAGAGAGGCTGCCTGGTCTATTAAGTCCCATGAACTATTACCCACTTCTGGTGATCCATGTGGATGCTAGGAATATAGACAGAAATAGCCTGGATAAGATAAAGAAGGACTATAGAGCCCTGGTAGGGGTGGTTAGGGGCACTGGAGCTCAGATTGACTTTTCATCAATTCTCCAGGATGCAGGGGTTAGGACAATTGGCCAGGTTAATAAATGGTTTTAAGGGTGATCTCATAGTCAGGGGTTTGGGTATCTAGAACATGGGACTCAATTTAGTAGGCCAGGGTCTACTGGGGGCTGGTGTAGCTGGTCTGACAACAAAGGGGAAGAGTAGTTTTGGTAGGAGGCTTGCCAGACTGGTCAAGGAAGCTTTAAACTAGATGTGTTGGGGGAGGGGGGCATTGTTCCATCCCAGTGCACCCAGTCAGTTGCTAGCACTTACAATAAATATTCAGAGCAATTTAGAGATATTCCATCCACTCCAGCCAATGAGTTGGATTCAGTTGGAGCTCGGCTCAGATAACTCTATACAAATGCCCATAGTATGGGGAACAAGCAAGAGTAATTAGAGATGCATGCATGTATATGGGAGTATGATATAATAGGTTCACAGAAACGTGGTGGGATGGCTCCTATGACTGGAGTGTTGGAATGAAAGGTTACAGGCTCTTTAGAAAAGACAGGTCCAGCAGATGGGGAGAAGGGGTTGCTATTTATGTTAAAGATAGGCTGCAGACTATGGAACTCTGTCTGGGGACAGGTGAGCAGTCAACAGAGAGTTTGTGGGTCAGGGTTAAAGGGAGAACAGCGATGGGTGACATTAATGTGGATATCTGTTACAGACCACCTAATCAAGAGGACTCTGTGGATGAAGTGCTCTGTAGACAGATAGGAACAGCCTCATGCCTCCCAGGCCCTTGTTCTCATGGGGACTTCAACAGCCCTGATATTTGTTGGAGCAATGGTACAGACTGGCACAAGCAATCCAGGAGGTTTCTCGATTGTGTGGAAGACAACTTCCTTCTGCAAGTAATAGAGGAGACAACAAAGAGAGGTGCCCTGCTTGACGTCATGCTCACCAAGAGGGAAGAGCTGGTTGGAAATGTGGCGCTCCAGGCAGACTTGGTTGCAGCAATCATGAGATGGAAGAATTCGAGATCCTCAGGACAGTGAGAAGAGTGTGCAGCCAGTTCACTGTCCTGGACTTCAAGAGAGCAGACTTTGGCCTCTTCAGGAACCTGCTTAGTAAGGTTCCATGGGATATAGCCCTAGAGGGCAGGGGGGCTCAAGACTGTTGGTTGATATTCAAGGATTATCTACTACAAGCTCAGGAGTGTTGCATCCCAAGTAGAAGGAAGTGCAGCAGGAGGGCCAGGAGATGGATAAGGAGCTGCTGAGGAAACTTCAGAGGAAAAAAAGAGGCTTATAAAAGGTGGAAACGAGAACAGGTGGCCTGGGAAGAATACAGGGATGTTGTCTGGAAAGCTAGGGACCAGGTTGGGAAAGTTAAGGCACAGTTAGAATTAAATCAGACTAGGGATGTGAAAGGTGACAGGAAGGGATTCTTTAGGTACCTTGCAAATAAAAAACAGGCTAGGGACAATGTTAGGCCCTCTCCGGAAGCTATCAGGAGAACTGGCTACCCTGGATTTGGAGAAGGCTGAGGTTCTGAATGACTTCTTTGCCTCAGTCTTCACTGGCAAAGGCTCTGACCATGTTGCTTAAGTGTTGGAAGTCAGACGCAGGGACTGTGAGAATGAAGACCTTGGGCCTACTGTAGGAGAGGATCTGGTTGGAGACTCTCTGAAGAATCTAAACATGCACAAGTCCATGGGACCTGATGAAATCCATCTGCGGGTCCTGACGGAGCTGGTGAATGAAGTTGCTAAGCCACTGTCCATCATATTTGAGAGATCATGGCAGTCAGGTGAAGTTCCCAAAGACTGGAAAAGGGGAAATATAAACCCCATTTTCAAGAAGGGGAAAATGGATGATGCGGGGAATTACAGACCAGTCAGTCTCACCTCTGTCCTGCCAAAATCTTGGAGCAGATTCTCCTGGAAGGCATGCTAAGGCACATGAAAAACAACCAGGTGCTTGGTGACAGCCAGCATGGCTTCAGTAAGGGGAGATCCTGCCTGACCAATTTGGTGGCCTTCTACGATGGGGCTACTGATGGACAGAGGTGGAGCAGTTGGTATCATCTACCTGGACTTGTGCAAAGCATTCGACACTGTCCCACACAACATCCTTGTCTCTAAATTGGAGAGACAGCAATTTGATAGATGGACCACTTGGTCGATAAAGAACTGGTTGGATGGCCACATGCAAAGAGTTGTGGTCNTGGACCACTTATAAAGAACTGGTTGGATGGCCACATGCAAAGAGTTGTGGTCAATGGCTCAGTGTCCGGCTGGAAGCCAGTGACGAGTGGTGTTCGTCAGGGATCGGTGTTGAAACCGGTCCTGTTGAACATCTTTGTCGCTTACATGGACAGTGGGATTGAGTGCACCCACAGCAAGTTTGCCAATGACACCAAGCTGTGTGGTTTGGTTGATAGGCTAGGGGGGAAGGAATGCCATCCAGAGGGACTTTGACACGCTTGTGAGTTGGGCTGATGGCAACCTCATGAACTTTAACCATGCCAAGTGCAAGGTCCTACAGCTGGGTCAGAGCAATCCAAGGCACAGCTACAGATTGAGCAAAGAGGAGATTCAGAGCAGCCATTTTGACCCTGAACAAATACTCAGATATATATTACTCAACTGCTAATTCAGTGTTTAGTCCAGAACAGCTCTCCCTCACTATCACCCCAAAACATTTATTTCAATTCAATTTGTTCAGGCTATTCAACTGGTGGTTTAAATCCAAGTTTTAATGTTTTCCCGAAAGTCTTCAATTAATATAAAAAGATAGATAAAACATCATTGTACTGGAAATATCTAGTGTTAGAAACTGAAACTGGTCCTGAATGCCCTTCATTTTTTAAGAGTTTAGAAATCGTGCATCTGAATCTTTCTTTTGTAATCTTTCACACACATCCTGCAAGAAAGAAGGTACAAAAGAAACCACAAAACCCTAACTCATTTTTCATGAAAGAAAATGTTTGTTCGTTTGCTTTTTAACAAGATTTATCATGTTATACTTATCCAGTGTTTCACCAGAATATTGTTCTTCCCATTGTCCTAAAGCATTCAGGCTGCATTAGGACCATCAATATTTTATTATGTGTATCACAAAACCACAGGAAATACTGCAGAATTTTGAAGTGTGTAATGAATCATAGCTCTGTTATCTCTTCTTTTCAACCCAGTTAAGAGAAAGAAGATACCTGTATGTGGGAATTCTAAGATACAGTCAGTAGAAGAAATAGATCTGAATGTTTTCTGTTCTTCAGTCCTTAGAGAATTTCTCTTGAATTTCTCTACTAAAATCAGTCATTCCATAGTCACTTATTAATGTGCAAAAAATACTAGGTTTTAATCCTTTTACTTGGCTTATATTTATTAGCAGCTTTATTCAATTATTTAGATTTTGACCTTGGCCTTTTTGGCTTTTGTTTCAGAACATTCAAACCTTCCAAGTTACCTCTGAATTTATCAAAATATTTCCATTTTCCTGTTCCTCCTAGCTACAAGTAAGTGGAATAATACTGTTTATTGTCAGAACTCTTTAGAACACTTTAAGATACTGCATTGTATCTACATTTTGGTTTTCCATGGGTTTGAAGGGTGGTTTTGGTTTGTTTGGTTTTTTTTTTTTTTTTTTCAAGATCACAGAGAGCCTAGAAGAGGCATTAAATTTGTGAAAAATACCTAAAGAAACAAAATTCACTGTCTCTTAGGTTTAGAAAACAAAGGTAAAAGACAGGGAATAAATCTGAAGGAATCCCTTTCTTCAGCTTATACCATTTACAAAAAAACCCCAAACAACTCTGTTCCTAAGTTATACAGGAATTACATTGTCTTTAGAGTAAGGTGCTTGCTAGTTTTATTTCTTGGTCAGTGCTAAGCTGATGAAATAACTGCTGTAGTGGAAAAGATAAGGTGCAAAGAAGCTACAAGCAATAGGTACCATCCTACTGAGTGACTCCCTACTGGAACCAGTTAAATCCCAACACGAATAAATCCTGGTTCTTCAAAAGCAAGGCAAGGACCATTTAGGTACAGAACTATTAAGTAGAGAGTGATTTCCAGCATACCAATCTAATTGTATGTAAATATACCCCAAGCACCGAATATCTTTGATGAGAAAATTTTCGTAAACTTACCAGGATAAGTAGACACCTGAGTAGACAACAAGGAAGGTAAAAAAATATATATATATATCCCAAAAATTCATATTTCTCACTTTCTGTAAAAACATAGAAAGGAAAAGCTTCTACTCTGTGGAAATTATAAAACATAATATTAAATCTGCACTAAAACAAAAAGAAGGAAAGAGAGCTGTGAATGTTCAGTAATCATTGATCTAGTCAAATCAACTATGCCTACAGAGAATATTGGTCATACAAATGCTTCCTATTATCACTTTGTATTTTCACGAAGAATACTTGACTGATAGTGATTTGTATAAATTTTATATAAATAGATGAAGTCTTAGATACATTGATTAAAGCTGCCTAGACACATTTGTAAATCAAATCCAGTGAAATTCGATTGCAATACGTGTCTATTAAATCAGGTGAAACAATATGCTTTTCTGTTTCCTACTGGTTAAATTCAGGAAAAATATATTGACAATTTATTAATCATGGGACCAGATAAAGAAATAAAAAGCCTGCTTGTACAAGTCATGAGGAAAATAATAGGTTTTAATTTTCTTGTGACCCCATAGCATGTTAAATTTCCTTTTCTTGTCTTGGTTAGTTTTGAAGTAAATATGTTTAACTCCATACAATCTGTAACTCTGAAATCTTTTCTAATCGATGTTTCTTTTTTTCCTGTGGTGGGTTGACCCTGGCTGGATGTCAGATGCCCACCATCAAAGCTACTCCATTGCTTCCCTTCCTCAACTGAACAGGGGGAAGAAAATATAACCAAGGGCTTTTGGGTTGATATAGGGTCAGGGAGAGATTACTCAACAATTGCCATCAAAGGAAAAACAGACTCAGCTTGGGGAAATTAATTTGTTAGCAATCAAATCAGAGTAGGATCATGAGAAATAAAGGCAAATCTTACAAACACCTTCTCCCCACACCTCACTTTTTCCCAGGCTTAACTTCACTCCTGATTTTCTAAGCCTCCTCCAGTATAGGGGGATGGAGAATAGGAATTGTGACAATTCATCATATGGTGTCTTGGTCGCTCCTTCCTCCTCAGGGGGAGGACTCTTCACACCCTTCCCCTGTTCCAACATGGGGCTCCTCCCACAGGAGAAAATCCTTCATTAACTTCTCCTTCTTGAGTCCTTCCCACAGATAGTGTGAGGTGTCCCTGCTTATGGCAGGGGGGTTGGATCTAGATGATCTTAAGGTCCTTTCCAACCCTAACTATTCTATGATTCTGTGATTCTTCATGCACTACTGTGGTGTGAGTCCCTTCCATGGGGTGCAGTCCTTAAGAAACAGGCTGCTCCAACAGGGGTTGCCCACAAGTCCTGCCAGCAAACTTGCTCCAGTATGAGCTCTTCTCTCCCCACAGGTCCTACCAGGATCATGCTCTTGTGTGTGTTTTCAGTAGGGTTATAGCTTTGTTTGGGCATCCACCAGTTCTGGTATGGGGGTGACCACAGGCTCCAGGTAGATACTGCTCCACCATGGACCTCCATGGGCTGCAGAAGCACAGCCTGCTTCACCACACTTAGCACCACAGGCTGCAAGCCTGGCACCTGGAGCACCTCCTCCCCCTCCTTCACTGACCTTGGTGTCTGCAGGGCTGTTTCTCTCACGTACTGTCACTCCCGTCCAGCTGCAGTTGTGTTTTTTTGTTCCCCTTCATAAATATTGCTGATGCTGTCAGCTTCCACCAGTGTCCAATCTATGTTAGAGCCAGCTGGCATTGGCCCTACTGGACATGGGGGAAGCTTCTAGCAGCTTCTCACAGAAACAACTACTGTAGCCCCCTGATACCAAAACATTGACATACAAACCCAATAAATCTCGCCCAATTTAAATGGAAAAATACTCCTCACATTTCCTTACAGCACTCATTGCTCTACATGTGAAAGAGAGAAACTTCAGTCTTTTCTTTGTATTATTGAAGATTGCATGATTTTTTAGACCCTTTATAATTTTTCCTGTATTATAACATCTTCAATACTGTGGGTAGAAGGTACAGAGACTTGGAGTACACATAGCCCAGCAACTGGGCACCATTCTGTGACCATCTATACAGGTTGGGGGATACAGCCTAACTGACCCACAAGGCAGAACAGTGGGCAGTAATAGGAGAGGAAAGGCTGCAGCTCCAGCAGAGGGGTCAGCATTGTCTACCTTGGCGGTGGCTGGGCTCTCCAGCCAGATGGAAGTGCTGAAGGGAGATGCTACAGTGCAGACCTTGGGCTCCAGGAGGTGTCTAGACCTTTCTCCTCGGGCGGGGCAGGCAGCAGACATGTCTGCAGATGGTGAGTGCAGGTGGAAGACCTCAGCAGGTGACTGCTGAGCTGCAGAAGATGGTAAGAATATTGAGATTAGAACGGGAGTCTGCTACAGGTTGCCTGATCAGAAAAGCTGAGAGGATGAGGCCGTCTATAGGCAGATACAAGCAGTCTCACATTCATAATCCCTGGTCCTCACAGTGGACATCAGCCACCCCAGTATTTGTTGGAAGGACAACACAGTAGAGCATAAACAATCCAAGAGGTTCCTGGAATGCATTACTGGTAACTTCTTTCTCCAAGAGATAGAAAATCTGATAGGGAAAGGCTCTATGTTTGACCTCATTCTCACCAACAAAGAGGGCCTGGTAGGGAATGTAAAACTCAGGGACAGTCTTGTCTGCAGTGACAATGAGATGATGGAGTTTGGGATCCTTCGGGTGGTAAAGGAGGGTGTGCAGCAAGCTCACTACCCTGGGTTTCAGGAAAGCAGACTTTGGCCTTTTGAGGGATCTGCTTGGTGGAGTACCATGGGATAAAGCCCTGGAGGGTCCCAAGAAAGACAGTTGATACTCAAGTATGACATCCTCAAACCTCAGGAACAATGCATCATGACAAAGAGGAAGTCAAGCAAAAATGCAAGTAGGCCTGCATAGATGAATAAGGAGATTCTGAACAAACTCAAACACAGAAAGGAAGCCTATTGGGGGTGGAAGCAAGGACAGGTAGCCTGGGAGAAATACAGAAATTGTTCAAGCAGCCACGGATCAGGTTAGGAAAGCTAAAGCCCTGATCTGGTCAGGAATGTCAAGGGCAAAAAGAAAAGCTTCTATGGATACATCAGTGATAAAGGACAAGGGAAAATGTGAGCCTTCTCTAGAAGGAAGCAGGAGAACTGGTTTATTTTGCTATTGAGAAGAATGACTTCCTGAATATTTTTTTTGCCTTGTTGTTTACTGGCGAGTGAAGCCATACCACCTAAGTATCAGGAGCCAAAGGCAGGAACCTGGAGAATTAAAGAACCACCTACTACAGGAGAAGATTGGGTTCAAAATCATCTGAGGAACTTGAAGGTGTACAAGTCCATGGGACGTGATGAGGGACATCTTTAGGTCCTGATGTAACTGGCAGATGCAGTTGCCAAGGCTTTATCTATTATATTTGAGAACTCATGGCAGTCCAGTGAAGTTTCTGCTGACCGGAAAAGGGGAAATATAACCATATTTTTCAAAAGAGAAAAAAAGAAAACCTGGAGAACTACAGGCCAGTCGATCTTACCATGCTACCTAGAAATGTCATGGAGCAAATACTCCTGGAAACTGTGCAAGGCACATGGTAAAATAAGGTGGTGATTGGTGACAGCCAACATAGCTTCACTAAGGGCAAATCGTGCCTGATAAATTTAGTGGTATTTTATGATGTTGCAGACACCTGTGCTGGAGTAGCAGCCTTTGATCTCCAACGAGTGCCCACCATTCTGCCTTGATAGAATGTGTACCCTGACCTGTGCAGACAGACAATGGAATGTCTCTCCTTTGAAGAGGGACACTCCCTGCACACTTGTCCATGTGAACTGCTGCGCACACTGGTGCTGCAAACCCTTGCTGATGCACCGCACTCTGTTCACCTGCTCTATTCACTTCTGCCTAGTTTAGTAGACTCTTCATGTTGCCTCACAGATTGCACTTGGTAATAGATGGGAGCAATATTATCTCATCTATTTGAATTCTCTTGCCATCTCTTCATTTTCTCTGGCTGTTTTGAATAATGCCCATAAAAGCATTTAGAAGAAAATACACTGTTCAAGACGTCTACACAAACCACAAGAGTAGAATTTTCTCTGGTTCCTTTTCTGAGGTTCTTTTATTTTTTTTTTTTTTTATTTTAAAAGTTATAAGGAATCTGTCACAATGTCAGAGAATGAAATAGCTCTGAAATGTGTGTTCTGCAGATTTCCAATGAGACTGTAGTTTGAAGAAAGGAATTGCTTTAGAAAAAGTAAAATTCCTATCTAGGATCTTATCCTTGAGTGTAGTGGATGCAAGAATATTAAACACTACTGCTTTAAGAAAGAATGGAACTGAAGGGGTTTTGTGCTGATTGGATGTCCTTTTTAAATTAACATATGACCAAATATTTAATAATGTTAATTTTATAAATAACTGACTTGCTTCCTTAAAAACAAAACAAACCTCCACAGTACATATTCACCTATTCACTCCTGTTGCACATCTAATCTTCATCTGCTGTATGTCTATGTATTTGAATATCTATAAACACAATAGCAATATAAATCATGTCACTTCAGTGTTTAGAGAATTCAGCATATAGGAGATGATCCTTTCTCTGGTGAACTTACAAGCTAAACAAATAAGAACTTTTGAGAGAGCTGAAAAGTTTGGCTATCTTTCATTTAGACACAGTACAGTGAAAAAACAAAACTAAAACCAAGCCACTCTCGAGATGTATGTTCACTGTTAAAATGGATGGAGCTTGCAACTTAAACTAGTTACTCAAGTCGCAGTTTAGCTCTTTGGTCATGACACTGTCTTTCCAGAAGATTATGGCATTTGTACTGGGAGGAGTTTCTCGAGAGGTGAAATCATAAAATGATTGGTGGAGTAAAGAAACCCATTAAAAGAAATTCCCAACAAGAAGCTGGGGAAACCATCTCCCTCTAATACATTATCAAATACTCATGAATAAGTGCAGGTTACTCAACACAGTGCTAACACGTTTAAATTATTTGTCTTTTAGTAGAAGAGGCTGTTTGTTTCTCTCTGTGTCATATTACAGCTGCCTAAGAGAAAATTATTTAAATGAAAAAACTTTTAATTGATGACTATAACTCATTGGTTGCTGAACAAAAATTTGTCAAGCAAACTAAAAGAAGACATTGTAATCTCCTAGTGGATGATAATTTATCCTTTATTCTCACTCATACTCTATGTTTCTATTTTGAAACTGCCATTATCATTTGTAATGCATTGAATTTCTGAAGGATTGTTCTATCTAGCATCATATAAGTGAAAGCTTTAACATGTGCCAAACTACTTCTTTCTCATCCTTACTAACCATTTCATGACTAAAACTTTTCAAATAAAGTATTTGTAGCTACAGTAACACAATACTTAAAGTAAATCCAGAGCTGGGAACAAAGATCTATTAGTCCCTTCAGTTGCTTGGTTGAACAACAATTGCAATATTTAAATGGACTTTATAAAAATGCAAAATTTAAATGGGCTTATAGTGGAATACACTTTCCACAAAAGCAACCTGTAATAGTGTCATGAAACTTCCATATTAGAAAGCATTTTCCTGTGTTTGTTCCTGGACCACCACCAGACAAGGAAATTCTGATGTAATATTATCCCCAAACAAGGCACAGTGGACATGTGGGGGTGACAGTGTGTCTCTTCATAGAATCATAGAACAGTTAGGGTTGGAAAGGACCTTATGATCATCTAGTTCCAACACCCCTGCCATAAGCAGGGACACCTCACACTAAACCATGCCACACAAGGCTTCGTCCAACCTGGCCTTGAATACCACCAGGAATGGAGTACTCACAACCTCCCTGTCCAACCCATTCCAGCATCTCACCACCCTAACGGGAAAGAATTTCTTCCTTATATCCAATCTAAACCTCTCCTGTTTAAGTTTGAACCCGTTACCCCTTGTCCTTTCACTGCAGTCCCTAATGAAGTGTCCCTCCGCAGCATCCCTATAGGCCCCCTTCAGATACTGGAAGGCTACTATGAGTTCTCCACACAGCCTTACCTTCCCCAGGCTGAACAGCCCAAACTTTCTCAGCCTGTCTTCATACAGAAGGTGCTCCAGTCCCCTGATCATCCTCGTGGCCCTCCTCCGGACTTGTTCCAACAGTTCCATGTCCTTTTTATGTTGAGGACACCAGAACTGCACACAATACTCCAAGTGAGGTCTCACAAGAGCAGAGTAGGGGGGTAGGATCACCTCCCTCAACCTGCTGGTCACGCTCCTTTTGATGCAGCCCAGGATACGGTTGGCTTTCTGGGCTGCGAGCACACACTGAAGCCTGCTCATGTTCATGTTCTCATCGACCACCACCCCCAGGTGGAGCCCCTCAGGGCTGCTCTGAATCTCTTCTCTGCCCAACCTGTAGCTGTGCCCTGGATTGCTCCAACCCAGGTGTAGGACCTCACACTTGGCATGGTTAAACTTCATGAGGTTGGCATCAGCCNCCAGGTGGAGCCCCTCAGGGCTGCTCTGAATCTCTTCTCTGCCCAACCTGTAGCTGTGCCCTGGATTGCTCCAACCCAGGTGTAGGACCTCACACTTGGCATGGTTAAACTTCATGAGGTTGGCATCAGCCCAACTCACAAGCGTGTCAAGGTCCCTCTGGATGGCATTCCTTCCTTCCAGCGTATCCACCAAACCACACAGCTTGGTGTCATTGACAAACTTGCTGAGGGCGCACTCAATCCCACTGTCCATGTAAGCGACAAAGATGTTGAACAAGACCTGTCCCAACACCGATCCCTGACGAACACCACTCGTCACTGGCTTCCAGCCGGACACTGAGCCATTGACCACAACTCTTTGTGTGCGGCCATCCAGCCAGTTCTTTATCCGAGTGGTCCACCAATCACATTGCTGTCTCTCCAATTTAGAGACAAGGATGTTGTGTGGGACACTGCCGAATGCTTTGCACAAGTCCAGGTAGATGGTACCAACTGCTCCACCCCTGTCCATCAGTTCCG
>NDXB01003862.1:0-14793 GCA_002631895.1 Agapornis roseicollis
AAAAAAAAAAATCCTCTGACCACCACATTTGCTTCAACAGTCCCAGTGACCCAGATAAAAACATGGAAAAGAAAGGCAAGGAGGGGACCAACTATATATACTTTAACTATTTATGATTTTAGTACATGCCATAAACTACTACCACTGGCAACAAGTAACTATAATATTGAAACTGATACTCCACAAACTGGAGACAAGCATATGAACAGAGGAGCACTAAGCTCCTACAGCACTGTTTCCTNAGAAGGCTGCGTGGAGACCTCCTAGCAGCCTTCCAGTATCTGAAGGGGGCCTATAGGGATGGTGGGGAGGGGCTCTTCATTAGGGAATGTAGTGACAGGAGAAGGGGTAATGGGTTAAAACTTAAACAGGGGAAGTTTAGGTTGAATCTGAGGAAGAAATTCTTTTCTGTGAGGGTGGTGAGGCACTGGAATGGGTTGCCCAGGGATACTGTGAGTGCTCCATCCCTGGCAGTGTTCAAGGCCAGGTTGGATGAAGCCTTGGGTGGCATGAGTTTAGTGTGCGTTGTCCCTGCCCATGGCAGGGGGTTGGAACTCGATGACCTTAAGGTCCTTTCCAACCCTAACTATTCTATGATTCTATCTTGCATTTCACATATTTTGTGGTCTGGAAAAGGCATATTTAGATGAAATTTACATGAAGTTTGTTACTGCAAAGATAGCTTAATTTTAACTGAAACTCTCAGCTTGAGAAATCAAAGCATTAACGATGATACACTTGTCTCAGTATGAACTACACTTACTTAAGACTTTCATTAGTGTGTTGTTCCTGCTCCTCCAATAACTGTAGAGGACAAATACTTTTCAGCTTCTTCTTTCCATGGAGTGTTTTGTTGAGATCAGGTTCAAATGTTATGGTGGCTGAACTGTCCTCCGGGGAAGTTATTTGTCTGTATCACTAAAACAAAAACATGCCATGGAAGCTAAGTCTGTATACAGTGGTGTTCAATATATAAGCCTTGGTGTATAAAATTGGAAGTTGTTTATGAATTTGTAGCCAAGAATTTTAATGCTTGAATCTTGGTTAATTTGGGAGTTTTATACTCAGTGCCATATTAACATATTTCATATCAGCACATGAAAGCTGTTTTCTCTATTTTCCATTCTATTGTATTGATTACTATAAATGTTCCCAAGTAGAGCTGTTCTGTTTCTTAGGGTTGTCATTTCATGGTTATATTTCAGTAAGTCATAACTGTAAACCTATGAATAAGGTCTCCAAAATGTATATGAAAACTGACTTCACAGTTTGTTGGAATCTTTTGTTGAATGGAAATATTTTGAACTTTTTTAAGAGGACTTAACTATGCTGTTGTTTTTAAGGCCAGAACACAAGTAGTGAGAAGTCTCTGGAGTACTTATACTTTATTAATCTTGTTCAGTAACCATTGCTGAACCTAATACTCTTTATTGGTTTAGGTATAAAAGTTGGGGAAACAACACCTGATAAACTCTTCACGCTGATAGAAGTGGAATGTTTAGGTGCTTGTGTAAATGCACCAATGGTACAAATAAATGATAATTACTATGTAAGTATTGCATTTTCTTTTTAAAGATGAAATTTCTTTGCTGGGTTGTGTTTGCATCTGTTTCAGACTCTGAAGTTCTGGTCAGTTACTTCAGATTCCTATTGGCAAGGACAACTTATAACCTAGAACATCTTTTAGTTTCTTAGCCTCCTCCTAGCACCCTTCATCTGTAGCAGAGTGTATTGGAGTATTCTTCCTTTCTGTTACTGTGTTGATTTAGACAAGTGGGTAATGTGTTTCTGTGACAGTAGTCTGCCCACAAATCCAGGATTTTTAGCTAGGTATTTTATAAGCTTTTAAAGGCGCTTTAAAGCAGTCTGATGGAAAGCATGGGCAGGCTTAACACTATTTTTAACTTTTAGACTTCTAAATTTGGCTGACCTAAATTATGCCTGACCTAGATGCCATCAGACCAAAGGAATTAATGTATTGACTGAATCTAGCTTAAAAAAAAAACAACAAAACAACAACCATCCCAAACAAAACCCCACAAAACCAACTTACTTTTAAAATATTTTATTGTTATAACAGTCTGATTAATTCTTATGAACTGTAGTCTTGAACTATACCCACAATTGCTTTTGCCACAGCTGACACCATTATGTAGCACTATGGATACAGTCGGTAGACAGAGATCCAGCTCACTGAGGTACCAAGGAAGCTGAAAACACAAGCTCATGTTCTAGATGACCTGCATCAACATTGTTAGTTTTTACATAATTTCTGCAGTACATAAAGAACAAATTTTAACATTAAAATGACAGTAGGTTTTTTAAGTTTCCTAATTCTTTAAACAAGTATGCATGTTAATGGACAAGGTCAAAATTACCTATGTAGCACCACACCTGAGAGCCCCTAATCTGATGAAATATGCATGGTGCAATTAGTGCAGTTGCTGACTTTGCAGGGGGGTGTTTTTTATTTTTACAGGAAGATTTGACACCTAAAGATATTGAAGACATAATTGATGAACTGAAGGCTGGCAAAGTTCCCAAACCTGGCCCAAGGTATGCTCTGTTTGTATAATGATGGCCAGCTACTTGAAGGTTGATCGTTCTGAAAAACTAGATTCCTGTTCCAGTGATTTGAGGTCATAACCTACAGATAAAAAGCATTAATTCACATCTTGAACAGAATGGCATGTATTCAGTGCCTTGCGGCATCTTCAAAGCCAAAAAGAACTGGAAGGAACAGAGAATTTGCATGCTCTTGATGCACTAGAGAAGCATGAAATGTGAAAACATTTTAATTCTAATTTGGCTTAGTACTTAATAGCTGAATGGTATCACCTGTTGCCTTTTTATTTTTTAGCTCATGTGAATCAACAAATTCCTGTTGTTTGTTTGGTGTCTTTTCAATTTCTGACAAAACCCAGAAAGATTGCATGTTTGTGGAAGGGTTATTTCTGAACTGTTGTTTTTCACTGTTCTCTATTAGCCCAACTACACATTGTGTGAATGGACGAATTAATTTGACTTGGGTGTGCTACCTATTCCTGTTGTTTCATCATAATGTTTTGTTTTTTGGTTTTTTAATACAATAACAACAGTTTTAAAACAATTACAGCTTCCAAACGCAGGGAAGCATCTTTAACAAAAATATGACCATTATAATCAGATACTGCCTTTGGTATTTGTGGGATCAGCATGACTTTTGTCTGGCCAACCTATAAATCAATAAAAAAGAAACTTAGTCATCCTATCTTGTATTTCAGTTATGAAACTATGTCACGAAAGAAAGAAAAAAGCAGCTTCAGGCTTAGCTCAGATACACACAGTACGTGAGGTGGTAACAGTACTAACATTGGATAAAACACTTATTTCATTTTTCAGGAGTGGACGTTTCTCTTGTGAGCCAGCTGGTGGCCTTACTTCTCTGACTGAGCCACCAAAAGGACCAGGTTTTGGAGTTCGAGCTGACCTCTAAGGATTTTGTAATATAAGATAAACTGTCTGAAAACAATAAACTCACTCTAAATCTCTGTAAAATTATATGCATTCTAGTACTTCTTTCAAAAATGAAGAAAGTAACAGCAGTTAGAACACCTAACTTATGGTGGTTTTAACTACTGCAAAGCATAGTCGTAATTCTAGATTATAAGAAAAGTGGTTCTGTTGACTGTGAGGTGCTTCACTGAAAGAGTCTACTTATGGTCACTGAGAGGTGAAAGCTGCATCTTTTGATCTGTCATTAAAACAATCTCTTATCTTTTTCTAAGGTTCTTTGACGAAGCAACAAAACTGCCTAAATTACTGGCACATCTGGCAAATGCATAAGGAAACAAAATGAAAGGAAATTATCTGGCAAAGCTTCATTGCTTGTTACTTTTAATTGCAATTTAAAAACCAAACCAAACCAAAAAAAGGTGATCAAGCATAAAAAGTCTGGTATGTTCCGTAAGAAGTGTTTCTTGAATCTAGTGCTTCCTACTACCATTCAGTGAACAGGGAAAATGTATGAATTATCTTTTTATCATGTTACCAAAAAAAACCCCAAACTTCTTGTAGTACTCTACAAAAAGAACGAACAGTAACCATTTCCTGTACAAATTTATTCAATACAGCCAAGGTATGCAGTGCGGGGGAAGAGTATACTAGAACAGTTTAATATTTAGCTAACTGTAATATGTAAAACTAGGTATCTGGTTCACAGATCTTTGACCTTACTGCTGTGTACCTGCTACTTTTAAGAACAAAATTTGTGTGAAATTGAGGTTCTTCTCCCAGTACAAAGAAGTCAAAGATAACTTTTTTTTTTTTAATTACTGTATACTGATATTTGTATATAAAGCATTTGGCAGATTTTACAAGCGTATGTATAAGTACACACACACTTTTCAATGTAAATGAGGAACCATGAACATGTCAATTACCAGAGACCAATACTTTGTCTGCCTCTACTAAAATCTGCCATGGAACTTAATTCTAATTGATGTGGTAGATGGAGCTCAATTGTATTACTTATATTTTATTCTGTATTATGTTTAGTTTGGTTTGATACTCTGATTAACAGTTCTTTCCTAAACTGTTTTCGCCAAAGTTTTGTGCCTACAGATTTCCCTGCATAATGGTTATCTCTTCTAGTCTGTTCATGCCCTACCTTTGTTTCAGTAGACTTTGTGAAGTTCCTTGATATACTGTTAAACCTAAGTGGTGTTACTGTTGGGAGTTCTGAGAGCAAAATATATATCATTTGTATGTAAAACTTGCTCTCCCTTCTACATTACTAAACTTATAACATGAAATAACTGAATTGCATACAAATGGAAAATTCAATAACTCATGAGTGAAGCAGTCACTCAACAAGCATAAAAACCCCCAATCTTATAGGTAAATGTTACAAAGCATGGATAGTGCATGGGTTGAAATATTATCTGTAATTTAAAGTTGCTGAGTGCTCTTCTTCAAGGTCACTCAAGTGTTTCTAATAGCCAGATGCCTTACAGCAGGCTAGGCAGCTGGCACTTCTCTGGAGACATGAGACAGCACACTGCATTTTGATGCAGAGATGCTTACACTTTTGTACTACAATTAGAGATTTTCAGTCACTGAATTCCTAGATGTGAGTTCAGCAATGACAGTCCAACCAGATGCTGCACACGTTTGTGTTAAGACTATTGGTTCATAGTGCTGGGTACACTAGATGTTTCACCATGGAGGGCAGATCAAGGGAAGCATAGCACCCACCAACACAGTGCAGCTACAAAGGCATTTTGCAGCTGTGCTGTATGTAAAAGGAGGGGCTTCTGGAGACAAGGGGAATTTTGTAGGTAGAGCAATTAGCACATAACTGACTTGATGCTTTTTTTATTAGTCCAAAGAGAAGTTTTTACAAAAGGCTTAAGGAACCCTGTTTTTTAGTTACTGATAGATATAATTAAATCTTAACATCTGCTGCAGATGTTACTCACGAGACTCCTTCCCTGTTTTGTCAGCTGCTGGTTGTGAACACCTACCAGCACACACTGCAATCCTGGAGCCATATGCTTCTAATGCTGATGCATGAGGATCAGGATGCAGTGCTACACCACCACACTATACTCGCAGCCTGTCATGTTTTAGAGGATGAATCAGCAGTGGCAACCTTTTATAGTATTGTGAGAAGGAAAAATATTCTTCCTCAGGAAATAAGTTGTTAGTCCACTTACATTGTTAGCCTCTAGCCTATTCACTCTTCAGTCTGCTTGCCATCTCATGTGATGACCTCTGCAGTCAAGCTGACATGAATATGAAGCAAGTGCAACTCCCTTTGTGATTAGTCAGAGGTGCTGGAACCTGCTCCAGATCACCTGTCAGGCCTCCTGGTACACTAACAGAATCAAATGAAGGCAGTTGCTTTACCACACAAGTGATCTGCACCAGCACATCATACATTACAGTAACATTCTTGAAAGCATGTGAGAGAAATCTGCCTGAACGGATTTAGGCAGATCAACAGTAAGCTATTGTGAAGTGTGGAAATATCTGGGATTTGTGATGCCATTCTCTACTCAAGCTGGAAAATAATGGGTGGAGAAAGTCTACATAATAGACAGCCTTAATCAAAGCAGTCTTTTAATAAAAAAAAAAAAATCTGACAAATTCACCCATCTGACTTGCATAGTAAATATTAAGGAATTCTGCCTTTCTACACAACAGATGAAAGAAATCCAGTAGCAGACTGAACATGGCAATTAAGATTCCACTAAGTAGAAGGGCTTTGTTTAGTTGCTTTCTCAAAACATTACCCCTGAGACAGCCCATGTATCTTTACACCACCAGCCCCCCCTCCCCCCCCGCATCCAGAACACGCAAGTACCAAACGACATGCGACTAAATTCTTTCAAGTCTTAACGTGTAATACTATTTTAATAAGCGGTTATAAAGCCTTTCACAAGCGCAGATGACTGACCCATTTTCAAAGTTGCAACTAGGACTAACGTCAGTCTACTCCTGTAACCCCTTATGATGCATTTGTATGACGTCTGCCTTATTGGCGCAAGCAAGACACCCCTAAAAGCTACACAGGTTTTGATGTTCTTAAACCTGGTAGCGGGCCCGAGCTCCGGACAGCAGGCTCTGCGGGACTGGGGCCCGCACACCCACACAGCACCCGCCTGGGTGCGAAGCGCCGAGCGGGGGCGGATAAGGTCCCTGCCTAAGCGCGACGCGGCAGAAAGCAGCGACAAGGCCCGGCCGCGCCGGGCTCCTCCGCCCGCGGACCTTCCGCGCGAGTGCCCCGAAGGAGAGCGGCCCCCGCGGCGCCGCACCACACGCACCTGCGGCCAAAGGCTGCTCCCAGAGGCTGCGGGCGCTTTCGCAGCAGGTTGCCGGCACGTAGCGATCCGGTCCTACCGCCTGCGAACGCTCACACCAGGCACCGAACAGCAAGCACCCGCACCCACACCCGCCTCATTCAGATGAACCGCCAGGCTTCGCCCACCACGCAGGCGCAGTGCGCCGGCCGTTAAAACTCACTGCGCCATCGCCGCCAGAAAACCCCTCCCCGAAGAGGAAGGGAGCGACCGGCACCGCCGTGGCGGCAGAGCGGGGCGCCGGGGAGGGTCGCGGCAGTAGCCCTAGACCGGCTACCGTCCCGCGTTCTGCCCTCGCCCAGTACCCTGCCCTTCCACCAGGCGCGAGGCACCCGGGCCGCCGCCATTTCCAGAAAGTTCCAGCCGCCGCCGCTGATCACAGCCCGACTGCCCCGGCGCCTGCGCGCCGCTCGCGCCCTTCCTTCACCACTCTCTTACGCGCGCCCACCTCCCCACCGCCGGCACCCTGTGAGCCCGTTATTCTCCGTGCGCACGGGAACGAGTGCGCTCCTCTCGAGGGGCCCGGCGGAGGGGAAGGGCGAGCCCGCAGCCGTGTCCCGCGGGCCGGGGAACAGAGCAGTGCCGTAACGGACGTTGCCCCTTTCCCTCCCCAACGGCAGACCGAGCGCTGTAACGCCCGCGCCCCGTGCCCTGTGTGAGGGCCACGTGGGCGGGGCGCGGCCAATGAGAGCGCCGCGGAGCCCTGCCTGAGCACGGACGTTGGGGAAGGGGGAGGGGAGCAGCAACGGCAGCGCAGGGGGAGAGGGAGGGAGGGAGGGAGGGCTGGCGGGGGAGGGGAGGGGTGTTTTCAAACCCGGCAGCCACAGCGGCCGGAGCCGGGGCTGAGCCCGAGCCCCTGGGCACCGCCGGTGCTGGCGGGCGGTGGCTGCTCCCCTGCCGGATCCGCCGCCACAGAGAGAGGACGGAGTAAGCGGTGGGAGGAGAAAGAGGACGAGTCCCGCCGCCGGCTCCCTAGAGAAGGTGAGGAGCGGAGCGTATCTCCCCGACCCTCCCCGGTGCGCGGCGCGGCCCCCCCGATCCCACCTGCCGCCGCGGTGCCGCGGGGTGACGCCCCCTTGTCTCCACACGGCGGGCAGCGGGGCGTCCGGGAGCCCTCACCGCTTGCCGCCTCAGGGGGTGTAGGCGATGCCTTGCTCTCCCGAGTATCGGGCACCGCGCCGCCCCTATTGAGCTCGGAGGGCAGGCTGCTGGGCTCGGGGGGCACGGCGGTGGCGGTCAGCGGCGCTGGGCTGTCAGCCTGTCAGAGCCGCGGCGGGAGCCATGGCCGCCGCTGTCAGCGTCTGGCGGCCGCGCCTCTCGCCCGCCCAGCTCTGCCCCTGCCCCGCCGTCCCGCGGGGGGCCTGCTAGCGGTGCAGGGGGCCGTTGCGGCCGTTGTGACCGGAGGCACGGCCGGGGGGGTGGTGTGGAAGGTGGCGGGGGTTGTACGGGCGGCCCGAGGCGCGGGTGCCGAGCGCGGCATGGCGGTGTACACACACTCATACACACACATACGTGCCGCCGCCCCGTCGCCGTTTCGGGAATTTCGGCAGCTCGCTCCAGCCTCTGGAGTCGCTCCGCCGCTTTCGGCCGTGCCGCCTTGCCGGGGTAGCCTAACCTCGTCAGATCGAGACCTGGAGCGAGGGGGTGAGGCGTTCCCCGGCGGCTTCCGTTGCATGCTGGCGGCTGCCCGGCTGCTCTGCAGAAGAATACGTTGAGCTGTCTGCTGTGCCAGTGCAAGGCAGCCGCCGCTGGTGCGGAGCACTGTAACTCGCGCGGCACAGGTGACACTAGGCAACAAAGGAAGGGCAAGAAAAGAGAGAATGCCAGGCTCAGCCGCACGGTTCTTTATGTAGTTCTAGCCTGACTGCAGGAGTACTGCTAATATTCTGTCTTGTATTTAGTGTTTGTTACGGACTGGATAGCTGGCAAGAAATTAAAGGATATCATTATTTATTTATTTAAACTCCCGAGTAAAATGAGTAGTTCAATATCAGTATTGTCAAATAGAGGTCTTGTGGAAATTGCCTGGACTCCGTCACTGTGTTCTGTGCTTGCCTTCTGTGGGCTATGGGATGTAGAAGAAAATCTGAATTCTGTGCCTCTGAATTACAAGGTAGTTCATGGGATAAGCAGCTCTTTAATGAAGACAAGTGAGTAAGTTGTGATTCTTGTAGGCACAAAAAGCTATCAGACATATGTGGAATGATCCAAATGTACTTATGTTCCAGGAAAAACTGTTTAATCTTGGAATGCTAGGAAAGGGTGAGATCATCGTGTCTATAAGAAATCGTTAACTTTTATTAAAATAATTCACTGTTATTGACATGTTTTTGAGGGACGGGGTGTGCATTTCTGCTCGAGTTTCAAAGCAGCAAGAGTTTCAGTGGTTTTCAGTATGCAGGTTGATAACTATTTGGTTGTCCTCACAAACTTACTCTAGGTAGGAACATGGTGAGCTACCCACAGGTGCTGGGCAGCTGCAAAGAGCTAATGGCCCTGTGCTTACTTTCCTTCTTCCTCTAAAATCATTTGCTATAGCTCAGTGGATAATAGTCACCAGGATAATAGATCCAATGAGAAAAAGAACATGAGCCAGCTTCAGTGTGCTCTCGCAGCACAGAAAGCCAACCATATCCTGGGACAAGTGCAGGGTCCTACACCTGGGTCAGAGCAATCCCAGGCACAGCTACAGGTTGGGCCAAGAGGAGATTCAGAGCAGCCCTGCAGAAAAGGCCTTGGGGGTGGCGGTCGATGAGAAAATGAACATGAGCCGGCTTCAGTGTACGCTTGCAGCCCAGAAAGCAACCGTATCCTGGGCCGCATCAAAAGGAGCGTGACCAGCAGGTCGAAGGAGGTGATCCTGCCCCTCTACTCTGCTCTCGTGAGACCTCACCTGGAGTGTTGTGTGCAGTTCTGGTGTCCTCAACATCAAAAGGACATGGAGCTGTTGGAACAAGTCCAGAGGAGGGCCACGAGGATGATCAGGGGACTGGAGCATCTCCTGTATGAAGACAGGCTGAGTTGGAGCTGTTCAGCCTGGGGAAGAGAAGGCTGCGTGGAGACCTCCTAGCAGCCTTCCAGTATCTGAAGGGGGCCTATAGGGATGCTAGGGAAGGACTCTTCATTAGGGACTGTAGTGACAGGAGAAGGGGTAATGGGTTCAAACTTAAACAGGGGAGGTTTAGGTTGGATATAAGGAAGAAGTTCTTTCCTGTGAGGGTGGTGAGGCACTGGAATGGGTTGCCCAGAGAGATTGTGAGTGCTCCATCCCTTGCAGTGTTCAAGGTCAGGTTGGACAGAGCCTTGGGTGATATAGTTTAAGGTGAGGTGTCCCTGCTTATGGCAGGGGGGTTGGAACTAGATGATCTTAAGGTCCTTTCCAACCCTAACTATTCTATGATCCTCAAGATGAAGTGAGATGTCAGGGCATTTCACCTGTGCTTCTTACTTGAGGCTTGTGCAGATGTTGGGTATCACTCAGTTTACTTCATTCTTCAGATGGAAACTCAGACTCTAAGCTAACCCTGTGACTTTATCAGCTGGAGACCTTAATGTCACCCTGTGTGAATTCAGGTTTCTGTGCAAGGTTGAGAAACTGTCTTTGCAAATAAAATTCCAGGGTTTGAGGTATAGCAGGATCCTTCATTGGGAACATAATGGTAAACCCATTGACCATCTGTGTCTTCCCCTATTCTTCCTTTAATACTAATACTTTCCTGTATGTCTTGTAAGCTAGAATGTCAAGGCATGCCAAATGTTTTTCTCAGCACACAGGGGACTACAGTGGCATTCTTGTGGTTCTGTCAGTTTTTTGGTGTATGATATGTGAGTTCCTTGTCTGATTTCCTAGGTTTTCTCTAGGAGTCATTGAGTGCAGACAGTTGATCACAGAGCCTTTGGTTCTTTCACAAAGATGACAGCTCAGTCTTTCAGATACAAGGATTTCTGCCATCTCTGTGTGTTCTTCACCCACCCAGAGGATTACTCAAAATTATTTGTGAGCTCTGAATACTACAGACAGCATAGCTTAGGATAGATGTTGAGTAAGAAAGCAAGCTCTATGCAACAAACTGAAGTTCATTTATGATTTATTCCAGCAGGCTTGCACAATAAGTTAACTTCTTTGAGGAAAAGGTCTTTTAATAAGCAGGCTGAACGACTGCTTATGAAGCTTCAATGTTTGTCTGGCACTAGTTTCAGGGGGTACTACTATGTTACCACTTACCTTAGGATTAAAAGAATATATTGAAAATTGAATATCTGTGTTTATTAAATTAGGGGTCACCAGTCATAGTCTCAAACACCAGCTTCTCTGGAGCATTAGGTTTCTGAACTCCTGCAAAACCCATAAACTGTTCCAGCTTTAACTTCACTAGAGGAAAAGTCCTGGATATCCTTGTAGTGGAAATATGGGCACCTAGAAATGGCTGAGTTAGAACATCTTCCTCAAAATTTGGCATACAGATATATGAAAGGAAATGTTGAATGGTTTACCATGTTTAGACAGTGTTAGGCTGATGAAATTGACTGAAAGATGAGCACAGTTGGTCCTCTGTAAAATAGGAAAAAACTATTGACCAGAAAATATGTAATGATTAACCTGCTACCACACTGTTAATATACACACTCAGAACAACTTTTGATATTTCTTGGATTTTATCTTGTGAAGAGGTGGGCTGGGCATGAATGCTTGGTGTTTTTTCTTTTCTATGTTCGATTGCAGATCGACTAGTATAAATTTTGATTGGTCATTTAATCTCCAAATTGGACTATATCTTTTTAACTGCATCATTAGACACTACTTAGACTCTAGCAACAGATGGTATGAAATAAATATTAGCACAAACTCTGTCTTGCATTTTGTGTTATGACACTGAATAGTTTTATTAACAGAACAACAGAAGTCAGAGCCCTGTTAACATATTTAGGGTTTTTTTCTTACCAGTTCATCATTATTCTAGAACTTAGAGAAGTCTTAGAAAGTTCCTTCAAAGCTTGTGGAGCCATACTTTGTATCTTAGCTGTATAGTTGAGGACTTTTATTGCCACCTTGCATGAAACCTAAATATTAATATAAGGAGAGATTTGAAGTCCTTGAGAGTATGCATTTTGGGTTTCTCCCTGGATCTGACAAGGCATCTTGTATCTTCTGCAACTGCTTTTATCTTTAGCAAGCAATATTGAATGAACTCTCCTCAGTTTCATGGCTGCTACTAGGAGTGCTGTAGGTAGCGATAACGCCACAAGAGGTCTGGTTTACACTAAGAAAGGTCATTAGCAATGTTAGAAACAGAATTATGAGCTATATTGGAGAGAAAAAGTAAAAATGCAAGCCAAAGAGAAAGACTTGAGATATTTTCTTCTGTGCTCTTGTCATGTGCTTTCTACTTGCTGATAGCCTAGTGGAGATGTAGAGTATTGAAGTTTCTTCTTGTTCTGTATCTTGCATTTATGAGGCTGTAAAATATCAGAGATTAGAAAGCACTTATTTCTCCTCTCTGAGCTTCAGAATGTATTAAGTGCAACAGAAACCAAATAGCACTTTACATTTCCACTACCATTGTGGTAGAAATCTTAGAAAGTTCCATTGCTTTGATGACAGTGAAAGTAGGCTTACTTTTGTGAAGATGTTTCCAATAGTTTTCTTTATCTTTCAAAGCCTTTTGTATTAGTCCTACTTAAAAAGTGTCTGGCTTTTCAAACCTTTCAAACTCTGATTGATAAATAACTTCCTTAGGTGGTTCATGGAAATGCCGCCTTCTTGCTTATGTTCGCTTCAAGACGGTGTGCAACAAAGAATGCTAAATGAGAGAAATCGTCTTTCTGTGGTGCTCTGCTGTTCAGCAGCCTACTAATCTGGGTTCTTACTACAAGTTTAATTACAAAGGAAAAATGGAAAGTTCATTTAGTGATACTCTTTCTAGTGCGGATAATGCTAATCCATTCATCTTCTGACTTCAAGAAGGGACAGGTGTCTTGATGACTTTATTACCTACCTTTTTTAAATAAATAAAGAAGACTGTCATTTGTCTGGAAAATAACTGCTTCTTTGCTTTCCAGTCCCTGCGATTCTCCAGACAACATAGTAAAACATTAATGAAGGTTAATTGCACTACTCATTGTAGCTTTACAGCTCAAAATAGTTATACTTGTATGCAAACAGTGTTCTGGATATTCTGTGTTCTCTGTTTCCACTCCATCTGTTTCCTCGCAGTCTCTTTTCCCTCAAAGAAAAATTATTTCCATAAAGGAACTGGCATACAATTTTGTTCTGTTACTTTTGTGATATGTGGTGATGGCCAAGAGGTGGCAATAAAACTGTAAAATATTTTGCATGTCTTCAGGGTTTAGCCAGGAAAAAAACCTCTGTTATCCAGCTGGGGACCTGTAGGTAAGCCTTGTCAGACACTTGCTATTTTTCCCTGCACCTGCTGCTTTAGGTCTTACATGAATGGTAGCACTCAAGTACACTGTTTACCCATGCTGAATCCTGCTAAAGTTGGAGGTCTGTAAGTAGATGTTGTCAGTTCATCTGCTTTTAGACCATGAAGGGCTTTGCATGGTTTTAAGATTATATTCCTTCTGTCAGTGCTGCAGGTAAGTTGTGGGGGTTTTTGGTTTTGGGTTGGCAAATTATCATTAGCTTATGAAGATTTAAGTGGAAATTACTAGGTTCTAGTAATCTTGTATACAGTAGGTTAGAAATGACTTGTTTTGCAGATATTTAGAAGCTTTCCATAGAGGATGTAGATTCCTGTAGAAGGAATTTAAACTCAAGCAAGCCTATTGACAATTGAGTTTTGCAAAGCACTGACAGAAAGGCTTGTAAGTTTTACTTTGGTAGGCACTGTGATAATGGAATAGTCTGTCTTACCTGACAAAGGTCTACATAGTTACATCTAATTAGGATGTCACTAAAATCTACTTAGTTCCATCTTTAAGACTCCACTAGATCAAAAGTTTACACCTCCCCTTTTCTGTTTTACTTAAAGGGAGTATTGTGTTATGATAAACATCTGTGCAGGTGCTTATTTGGAACCTGTAGCTCATCCTAAGAAAAACTCGAGGAAGCAAGCACCTGTGAACATACAGGTTTTTAAACTTGTAGATTAAAAAGGAGGACTAATGAATTTTGCAGTAAGTGGTTTTGGCTCCTAAGAGCCAGGGTTCTTGGGCAAGCACAACTCATTTCTTTCCCAGAACAGGTTTCTTCTTTATAGGATTAAGAATCTCCGTTATTTTGAGAGGCTATTCAGAATAGAGAGAGATCCCTTCAGACACTCTGGAAACTTATGTATCAGTATGTCTGATTCTCAGAGTATAGAAGTAAGGTTGTTTTCCTATGTAAATGTTTATTCTGACAGGTAGGTATATCCCTCTGTAGGACTATGATGTTTGTATTCTACGCAGCTGTCTTAATGATATGGTTTAACTTGCATATGACATCTGTACTCACAAGCTACACAGGTTCTTCTAGCCACCTGTGTAGGTCTTTGTTGGAGTAAATTCTGTCCTGATTACATAGCGTAAGTTGCTGGAGAATATAGAAGGCTTAAACTTCTTTGTATGTTGAGCATATCAGCAAGAGGAGAGAACTGCCAGTAGACATGCTGTTGCTGAGGTAAAGAACATCTGCAGTTCTAATTGGTAAAACAGAGTCATAGACTGGCTGAGGTCAGAAAACACCCCTGGAGGTCATCTGGTCCACCCCTCCACCTGCTCAGAGTGGTATCAGCTAAAGCAGATTGCCATAGTCATGACCAGCTGAATCTGGAATTCACCCCAACAGTGTGAGTAAAAGGTTGTTAAGTTCTGATTTTAGTTTATTGGGATTCTTTGTTGAACCTGCTGCTGAAGGCTTGATAGGTTGTAACACTGTCAAACTTCCTTTTTTCTTTTCCCTTTTTTTTTTTTTTTTAATTTGGAATGGGTTTTTTTTTTTTTAACTTTT